>JAGKTI010012846.1:13655-23943 GCA_018397915.1 Birgus latro
CACACACACACACACACTCACGCACCCACACACACACAAGCTCACACACTACCTAACTCATCTTGAATTCAATTCCTTCAAGTTCCTGCCAGCAGCTCAACACCTCTGGAGCAAGTGAGTTATCCATATTTTGTTGATTTGTATATTGACCTATTTCTACATTTCTATATTTTTTTCACAAATAAGTTGTCACGAATTTTCTACATCGTGAAATTATTTATCGTAAATTGTGACCGAGTGATTTGTAGGAATGATGAATAGTTCTGAAGTCCGTGAGAATTTGCCATTCTCTCAACCGTCCACTCGCGTACTTATATTTGCATCAAATTTTGAAAACTTTCGTCATTCTTTCGCGAGTGATTGTCTTTACGTACAGACAGTGCATTCCTCTGAGCGATAATTTCTGAACTGTCATTTCTTTGCACTTGCCTCCCTAGCCGTTAGGTGGCCACGCCCTTTTCACTCAATGCCTCTGTTTAGATCAAGCATCGAGTTAGTCATCCAATTGACAGTCTCGGAGTGTGGATGTGCTGTGCGCAAAGCTCGAGCGGGTCTCTTTTCTTAGCGATCTCAAAAGTTCCGGCTGTATCGGCGTGAATTCCCGAAGCTCCCACCAGCCTGGTGATCGACTGTATTAGCGGCGGTCTTATTACTGATTAGTATTTCTTTTGTTTTTCCTTGGTTTAAGGTTCTTTAGTTATTTAGCTCAGTGCTTTATTTAGCTATTTGTCTGAGTGCTTGAGTGAGTGCATTTCCCTTTCTTTGATTTTGAATTGATTCATGTTAACATAAATTTATTTTCTTGTAATTAATAAATTTACAGTTCGTTTTCTTGAGCTTTGTTAAATGTAACAGTCGTGTTTGATTTCCCCACATATTTAGTACACTTTTGCTACTCCAAGTTAGCACAACTCCTTATATTAATCACAACTGGTACTTAGGCCAGCTCTTCGTATTAATTCTTAAATTCGTTGTGCCAGCTAGGAGTTTGGCTCAGCCATGATCCTGTTTATTATTATTATTATTATTATTATTTGAATGTTAAGGGGAGAAACTAACTTTCTCAGAGGCCAACAGTACAGTAGTACACCTTCTTGAGCGTTTAGTCTCTGCTGTGTACTGTTGAGAAAGTTTATAAATTCTCGACTCCAGAAAATTGGCGAAGTAAGCCAGCATAAAAGTGAAATCGCTACTTGATTTCACGAGTTGATTCTCTCGTGATAATCGACTCGATAGTTATTCCTAGCATTCACAGCTACATTTTCATTTTTCCCCTGACATAAGTATTGTTTTTTACATATACACATATCAGATGGAAGAAAGTTCAGCTTCAGTATCAGTACCTAACAAGAAGACTAGTGGTCATGTCGAGTTTCTGAAAGCACTATCAAAGAGCTTATGATATTTCACATGTTTAATTTGAGTAAAAAAAATAAATAAATAAAACCTAACGAGTGAAAACATGTAAGTATTCGTGAGGCAGGGAAATTGAGCGTTTTTATCTCGCTTGCGGGTGAGGAAGAGTATTCTATCTTTGTCGTGCATTTACTCCAAAATTATTGAACGTATCGATTTCCTGTAAGAACCATGATGAAGATCAGTGAATTCTACGTATGTGCAGGACATAACTATGTAATTTCTCTAATGAAAAGTTGTTGTTACATAGGCGGTTATTGTGCGTGCATGATGAAAGTGCACCACAGCCGCGAGTACCCTCTAGTTTTTTGCAATTTACTCGGAAACCATGAGGCATATCAACACCAAAAGGTATCAGGAGAAAGCTTATGAAATTCTACATAAGATTATGTAATAAAAACATAGGTGTGCAAGAAAACTTCTGCAGTATACCTCCCTGAACAAAAATCAATTTTTTTTAAACAAAAATGGCTCATAGTTTTTGGCTATTTTCTCAAAAACTACAAATTGCATCACAACTGGACACACCTCATTAGGAAGCCAATGAAATTCTCTATCAAAACTTATAATAAAGTTTTTCTGTATGACGGAAAACACTCGAACGACAATGTTGGGCAGTGAGATCGTTCCGAAATGTTTATTCACGGCGGCCTAATGTACTTTTCTTTGAATTTTTCTGGTTTTCCTTTTGGCTTCTCAGCTAGAACAAACATCAGCGAATAAGATTATGTGAGTTTCAGGGCAATATTTAGAGGTTTGGGTGGCGAAAATAAGGCAAGAATATGTGCAATTTGCGTCACACGGGCGGCCTGGTGGCAGGCGCGGGCAAGTAAAATCGTGAGCCGTGAAACTTAATAAAACTTGTGGTGAGCGAAAGGGTTAATAATCTGGCAACTCTATTATTAAAAACAGCTTGGCATAACAGTTGCTAGAAGCTGTCTCTCACTCACTGATTACATGATTACATGATCAATGTTGCCGTAGTCAGCTGACAAGAAGGAGCAGCATCGCTTGCTTCCGACATGAACCGTATGAAACCCTTGCCGTCAACTTCAATCTTGTTGCCTCCCCGAAAAAAGCATCACAGGGAACTTTTCTTCCAAAATGGAAGAAAGAGCTTACATGGCATATGCATAATGAAAACGAAAAGAAAATTGAATGTTCCATTGGCATGAAAAATTCAACTGCAGCTGGCAAAATGGATTTTGTAACTGGATCTCAGAATTAAAAAAAAAAATATATATATATATAGTTTACCATGGCAAGAGCAAGAAGCACATTGAACTGCATGATGCTGAATTAAGTCACCAAGGTCAAGGAAACATAGACAAGACATTCCAATGTCAGCAAAAGAAGGAAGAAGATAAGGATTCTGAAGATTTGAAGATGAAAATTACCATTGCATACATGCTGGCAAAGGAAGAACTTCCATTCACTAAATTTTTACCCATTATTGAAGTAAGAAAAAAAAATATAATGGTGTGCCCATCACAACCACTGGTGCACACGATTGCACAGACAATAGAGGTTCGTTAAGCAATAAATAAATATGGAATTTGTATACGGTACACAAATTCCATATTTATGTTTATATACAAGCATATCTATTATTTATTTTCATCCTGGGCTACAATAAATAACTTGCAAGCTGACATATTATTCGTTAATTTTCCTCTGGCTAGTAAAAATTTTTCTTGGCTGGTAAAATTTTTTAAGTACTCGCCAGTGGCTGGTAAGGTAAACTGTCGACTTTCAGGCCTGCTTCTGCAGGCACACCCAACTCGCCAACTACTCTATCCACCTTCACATTCCTTACTTTTCCATTCATAACTCCAGTCAAAAACACTCTCTCATTCCTCTCAAACTTTTCCATGCAGGCTTTCACATTTGCCCAGAGCTCTTCTTTCACTCTGCTTGCACAATCCTGCAATGATGCACACAAACAATTGCTCATGTTCGTATTCCCACTTTCAATCTTACCCACACAATTCTTGAACCAACTGATCCATGCTCTCTTATATTCTCCTTCCATCTCATGCACACAATAATACATACACCCTCTTTTGCCCTCTCATTCTCACCTGCTCCCTAGCATATACCCCATCCATATTCTCACTCTCTCATCTCTCCAGTTTAATTTAAACCACGTTTGTCCACTTTTGCATCCCCAAGCACCTGGACACTCTCTCTCTTTCACTTCATCATTCATACCCCTTACATTCATTTTTTGCAATCTGTGCCATGTCCTTTGTCCAGTCCTTGGTCATGACCTGTTGGTCTGCCCTGTTTTGAGGCTTCTTGTTTGTATTTTTAGTTGTTTTACAGGGAGGGGCACTAACCCTCTGCCAACCCACTTGCTGACATGTAAGGAACACATGTTGGTTGGTTAGGTTATCACTTTCAATTAGTCCGTCCCTAAAGACTGCATTTTTCTGAAGCTATCTTCCCCACCCAGCCACAATAGGAGCGTTTGCGTGCCTGGAGAAATGCCAGATGTTACCAATATTTTAAATTTTCAGATGGAAAAAAAAAATTACATGTCGGGTAATAACTGAATGTTCTTTTTCATGCATCTTACATATTGTAAAAATATATAAATATTCTATATCTTCTTTTTAAAACGGTACTGTGTCATTGCATGAAAAAAAAAAATCCACAATGGTTGCAGCCTAATCTGCGAGAACTTTTGCGATGTGCATACGAGGTTTTGATAAGTGCTATTCTGGAGAGTGTTGTACGACAATCTTAAGACCTGACACCAGCAAACTGGAGTCTGCCCCAGCACAGGTGTTGGCCAATCAAGGAGCAGAAGGTTTCTCGATTTAAACCCGAGAAACCAATCACAGTACACCAGACTATGACGTCATAGTGGTAGCAGACGATGTTTCCACACCGCCAGTAGATTAATTTCCACGACGGTATTGAAGCAGTGGAGGACCACCAAAATATTATGTAGCTATAGAAGAAAGGTAGTGAACTTCTCAGTGGAAGAAATAAATGCGCTGATTCATAATTTTTTCGACATAGTGTCATGCAGGCTATCACCGTATTTTAGATGAGTTTCTTATTTACATTGGCTTGTTTAATCGAATTTTTGTGAACATTATATCAGTAGGCTGTAACTTGTTTGCAGGAAGGCTATATTGGCCGACAATGCTAGCTTTACCACTTATATCAAAGTAGTACTTGCTCCGATATAGTATATTGGCATTGTCTACGACGGTCCTCTGCCACTTGTACTTTTTTTTTGTAGAATCGCAACAGTTGTATGCACTTAGGGATTAATTGATGCGTGATTTAATTCTAAGGATTTGGGGGATTTTTGATCTACAAAATTTCTAAAAATAGAAGAGTTATAAGGCTTACGATGTACTTAGGGCTGCCTCCCACATGGCGCAACTCTAAGAGGAGAACTGACAACGCAGCATAGGGTTTGCGCTCGTTTTTAAGGGCTCCAGAATGTCGCCATGCAGAGGACGCCCCCTTGTTTACTTACTGCCACCCTCTGACGGGCTCTCCACCCCGAGCCCGTGCCACACCAGTGTGGCGAATCTTTAAAAAAAAAAAAAAAAAAAAAAAAAAAAAATGCCATAAGTTGCTCTTACGCCCAAAGATGGCGGATTTGCGAGGATTTTTGAGCTTTCAGAATCCGCCCCCTGGTTAGCACATGCATAGAAATATATATGTATATTTTAACCAATAACAGAAGCTTGTTATAACTGATACTGACAAATTAAACTCCCTATGAGTAAAACTTAATTCACTTCAAGAATGCATGTCGATATTTAGATGCTGCCTCCGGTAAAACAAGTTTTCCAAAGCAAACCAAAACAGCAGTCTTCACTTACTGATCTACTCGATCAGCTGATGTGTGTATGCTTGCTTCGTGCGTCTGGCAGCGCTAAGCTTCGATATGCCCTAACATTTTAAGTCTAATAAATATTAACCTATGGATAGACCATATGTGCCATTTTTTGTATTTGTCAGATTATATACAAATGTCAATATTCATACACCTTTTTTACTTCTTACAGTCCAAAAACCGTCTTATTAAATAAGCAGATATTGTTCTAACCTTATTAGGGAAGAATATATAAATATACTATTTTTTGGGACAATATTTTTGGTGAAATAGCATAAGTAAGAGTGATCTACATTTTTAAAGCTATTTCCTTAACTAATATTGTAATTATTGATCAGAAAAATAACTGAAGTTTAACTAAGACCCCCCGCAGAAACGAAAACGAGACATAGTTTCTGGTGGCGTCTGGCAGATTTTTCACTCCGTGTGAATGCTCCTATTTAGGGTCAATTTTTCTGCTTTTACCAAGGTAAAAAAAAATTCATATGGCTTTGAAGAGCTTGAATTTGCACACCTGAATATGCCAATCTCAGTCCCTCAGGCCTAATGGTTACTGCAAAACTGCCCGTCAAAGATTATAAAAGTCCCCCCTCACAGAAAGAAAACAGGAAAACATCGAGGGAACTAATTTTTGCTTGAGAATCTTACCAAAATCAATGAAATCAATGTAAAATATGCTTTTATTAATGAAAGTAGGTGCAGACTCTGCATGTTATAAAAAAAAAAAAAAAAAAAGAAAATTTGGGGAAAAACTAATTTTCGGTATAGAACCTCACCAAAATCAATGAAATCAGTGTAAAATATTATCACCCTCATAAAAAAAATAAAAAAAACTGCCTAAGTCATTTTTTCTACTTTTCGGGAAGTCAAAAAAAAAGTCTAATTTTCTTAATTTCCATATGAATTTAATATTTATCTACTCACACCCTAGACCTGACAAAAGCAGCTATACCAATAGGTGCACCACGTGATGAAGAATTGATTCAGGCAAAAATCCAGGAATCGCCGAAAAATTACTTAGGCAGTTGTTTTATGAGGGTGACGATATGTTTCCATGATGAAACTAGGTGCAGGAGTAAGCATGAGAGCTAAAAAAAAAAAAAAATGGAAAACAAATGTTTGGTGAGGTACACAGACACAGGCTGATCATGGCAGGAAATATACAGTCATATTCAGGACAAAGGACAGGGAGGGAGGAAGGTAGAGGTGCGGTCCCGGCCTTTGATAGGGGTGATGAGGGACGAAACACACCTCCATTGCGAGAGTGGTGGTGTGGGGGATATTATGGTGGTAGGAGACAAACACGTGATCATAGCTGGGAAATTGGTGTGTGAAGTGGGGGGGTGAAGGTGGGGGAGGGGGGGAGCAGGCATGAGACACCCTCAACATGATGTAGATGTGGTATTGGTGAGCAGTTTGGGTGGGAGGGGACAGAACAGGCTGTATCCAATCAGCCAAGGGGAGGTGGAGAAGTGATTGGGGGGGGTCCCCCCCACAGACCTTGTGAGGGGATGGAATCTTCCTTCCCACCACCTCATCCCTTAGTTTCGATTGGGTAGGAAACTTTTACGTCATAAAAGGGGCTGGCTTAGTGCTCAGCAGTTTTTGACAGACCTTGTATGATTGTCAGTCATAGGACTCAATGTGACAGACTTGCTGCATTAATTAGAAATGAGCAAAGCGACTTTGTGTAGTCATAGGGTAGTGTTTGAGAGAGCAGATAGAGGAGAAGAACAGGTTTCAGCTGGTATGGCGCTTTGCCTCTTGTGGCATGCAGGGCCTCATTTGTTTTTCACAGGCAAAATAAAGACATACAGGAAAGATGTCATATAAAAAGACCTTCGGCCCTAGGCCTAAGCCGCCCTCAGACATAACATATGTCTATCTAAGAAAAGACCATTTGAAATTTATTTGCTAAAACCTCGGAAAAAAACACATTTGGTTTCTGAGGCTAGCCTATTCAAAATTTATTTGCAATAATTTGGACACCCTCATAACTCAGGCGGCCTTCCCGTCTCCCCCCCACCTCCCATAGTCTGAGTTAGTGGAGTTCTAATGTATACAGTATACTCTTTTTTTTTTTTCTTAAATGTTATTAATGACCAGTTACTCCCTCTTCTGTCTTTCTTCCTTCATTCTTTCCTCTTCCTTCTGCCTATGGGTGACTCTACACTGAGTGACAAGCCTAATGGGTTCCTGTACACCATGAAACCACTTGGTATGCTGGGTGTTAACCATATAACCAAATTATGGGGCCTGGTGGTTTAGTGAGTAATTAAAGCGTTCCAGTCGGATTGAGCCAGTGTAGATTTATATCCAAGGGATGGTTGGGGTTTATTGCTCATGTAATGCCACTCAGGGATGAGTGAGGCTGGTCACTCTCATCTTAAATATCAGGACCTACTTGCCTAGCCCCAGGTTCCTACGCTCCTTATGGGGCAACATACGATTGGATGGTGGATGGATGGATGGATAGTATACAGAAAGAGGGTATATTGTAAAAAAGGGTTATGCAAATTTCCAGGTCAGCATCTACTATACTATACCTGTAGAGATAGGAAATTTATATTTTACTTGCTTCTATAAAGGTTTGTCGAAATCTAAGCACTGTCCTCAAGAGAGTTATCTTGTGAAGTATGTGTTAATATTCTGGACTTAATACTGCAAATTACAGGAAGCTAATCATTAAATACAGAAAAATGGGTTCAATTTATACGACTGAAAAATATAATAATACAGTGTGGTCATTCCTCTGCATGCACATATCCATATGCAGGGCAACTATAACTGCAGATAGGAACAGCATATACCATACATGGAAAAAGTATTCAAAATACATGGTTCCATATTAATTGGGACAATGGCCTGGGAGATGCGATACCTTAAATCACTGAATTATTGCTGTAAACCTCTTTAATGTCACTGTCTTATAACTGCATAACTATACAGTATGCTATGCCCTTAGGATGCATACAGTATCATTTATTTTTTCCCACTTTATTGCTTTAAATCACTTTAATTGAACTGGCTTATGTTTGCTTTTTCTTACATAGTAAACTATGCCCTTAGGAAGCATATCAGTAGTCTAGTTGGGTCATAGAGGGTTTTTAGTAGGCAAGTTGGAGTTTGGTTTGAGCTTTGGTTAACACATTAAATTTATTATAATGGGTTAAGGGCTTCATACATATACTGCCTTGGCTGACACATTAATAATGTACAGGGAGGGATGACAGTATACCATGCAGCAAAATAACCCTCGCCTGTTGTATTCTTGAATCATATCAGTACATTGTAAATTGAGAAAAAATTTCATACCATTGTCACAGGCAGTGATATGCAGTACTATGGTAGGTATCTGTTTGCATACTAGGGGCCTGTATGATTCCAAACTGGAGAAATTTCCCCAGGTTTAATCGTACACTTTGTGCTGCTGACTAGTGTCAATGCCACCAGGAGTTTGAGCCTGGTGGCTTGTATGACACTGAACAGTGCTTCCAGCACTGAAAGGATTAAGGGATTTCATTTTCCTCATAGTGCTGCATCTGTATATGAAACTCTACACATAATACTGTACCTTAAAATCCCTCGTAATACTTAAGATTTTGGTTTTAAAAAATATATATATATATATTGGCCTGAAATATGAATGAGGGAGGAAATAAAGGAACAAATTACTAACTGTATCTTTAAATATTTATACATATTTATATGTTTAATACAAAGTTCAGAAACTAATTATAGTAATACAGAAATTGGAGTGTTTCGAAAACTGAGCATTTACTTAACTGGACTGAAAAATGTAATAATGAAAAAACTAACAACACTGCACCCCAACACTGCAAAATGTTCATATTACTGATTAGTATTTGGTAATTTGAGAAAATATGCTAATTTTTCAGTAAGATTTGTTCTGAGCTAGCAATAAAATATGGGCCACTTTAACCCCTTCAACGGAGAACATCTTTTTCATATTATTCTAGTTAATGTCAATCCTATAACTTAGATGGAATTCCTCCCTCCCTCCCACTTAATGAGAAAATTAATGGTGGCTATATCTAAACCCATCAGGGTGAACACTCTATCTAAAGCTTCAATAAATTTGTCTGAGGAGAGCATGAATAAAAAGAAAAGATTTCACAGTAGCAAAGAGGTTAAAAACAAATCAGTACAAAAACTTGTACTGACTTGAATACATATAACACCCATATCTAAATCATTTAAAGTATTCTGTAAAACTCAAATGCTGGGTCACAATACTGAAATATGAATACTTTACACGCAATTCCCTCGTCATGTTAATTTCTGTAAATTGTGTCCTTAAATTTGCCAAATATCATGTAAGTAATTATGCAAAATACTTTACTTCAGTAAAGATCATCAACCATGTATCAAAAAAGGCATAACTGTTTAGCAATCACTGGGTGCTAATATTATTTGGCCATTATTGGAGACTGACAATAAATCTTTTAATAAAATAAATAACACTACAAGAATACTGTATTAATAAACATTTTTTACTTGACTAAGGAAGAGAAGCCAATAATGGTAATGCTGGCCTGCAAAGAAAGAACTGCAAATAGAAGAAAATAAATTAAGTAGTACAGATATGGCTTCAACTCCAAACAAGAACGTTACCTTAAGTTATCACTATCATCAAGTATACAGTATAAAATATCAAAATATTTGATTTGCAGCTGTGGGACTGAAACTCATCAAGGTTTATTGCCTTGAACAATCACATATTGCTATAGTATGGAATACGAAATATAGGACCACTTCCTACTTCTGTACTTTTGAAAGGTTTTACAGTACTTTACAACTAATCTACATGCATACCATACCGTAATCATGTCAGAAGTATGTGGGGGAAAAAAGTCACTACATGGTATGACAATATACAAATTAGAGCAATAAAAACTCGTATTACCTACACCTGAAATTAACAGTTATTTATGCCAAGTAGGAATGAACTAGTTCAAAATACTTTCAGATTATCAAAATTGTAGTACA
>JAGKTI010012847.1:0-23940 GCA_018397915.1 Birgus latro
TCTCAATAATGTTTTATTTATGTGATTGTTCATTATATTATGTAATTTAATTTAGGTTCGGATGGTAAATGATTTTGAGTGTTGTATAATGTAAGAAAACTCTTTTCACGTTTTGGATATCTCCGAGTTGGCAACTATTGTTCTCGTGGAATGTAGAAAACTCCAAAATATATGAAACTTACATAAGGATGGGGAAGGGACTACTTCAAGTTAAGTCTGGTTTCAGTTCAATTTGAGTGAAGTTCAGTTTGGTTTCAGTTCAGTTTGAGTGAAGCTCAGTCGGTTTTCAGTTCAGTTTGAGTGTAGTGCAATGTCAGTGAGGCTTGTATATTTTCGGTGCTTGTGAAACAGTGAAGTTTGTTGGCAAACAGCAAAGTGTTACTGAAGTTTATATATCATCAGTACTTGTGAAAAAAGTGAAATGTTGTCAAGAATTAAGTGTAATTGCAGCTAGTAAAGTTTGTATAGCTCCAGTGCTTGCGAGAATAATGAAGTGAAGCATTCAGTGAAACTATTTGGTAAATAAAGACAGTGAACATAAGAAGCCAGTGTTTATTTACGACGCCTCAGCTGATCTTGTGTACTGTACACCTAAGGGCTGACCATAGGAAGAACAGCTCGCTGGGCAACATCCTTCCTATACTGAACTACTGCTGTTGGAACCTGTGGCAGTGTGGGACGTGGACATAACACAGGTGTCAAGAGTGTGGATTAAGTGCTGCAGTGAGCCTAATCTTCGACATGGAGCAAGGAGGCGTGCAGACAAGATCCCGAGCTGGGTAGGAGGACGAGGTTTCATTGGCAGCAATTATGAAGTTATTACAAACTTCATAGAAAGAACTCCAAGCACAATTAAAGACCCAAAGTGAAGAACGGAAAGAGCTCAGAAACGAACTCAAAGGACAATTACTGGCACAAAAGAAAGAACTTAAAGAACAGTTACAAGTACAAAGTGTACAACTGCAGGCACAGAATGAAGGACAGAAAAAACTCCAAGAACAATTACAGGTCCAAAGTGAAGAACAGAAAGAGCTCAGGAACGATCTCAAAGAACAATTACAGGCACAACGTGAAGAACAAAAAGAACGATATGAACAACTTCAAGAGGCATTACAGGAGCTACAGAGGGAATTACAACTGAGGATGCAAGGACAGCTGATTGCTTTCATGTGGAAAATAAAGGAAGTACAGGAACAATTGAAGGAGGAAGTAGATGCCAAGCTAGAGCAGCAGAAGTATGAGGTAAGCAATATGATGGAGTGCATACAGCATGTAGAAAATCAGTTGAAGATTAGTGAGAGAATTGTGACAGAGTGCAGACAGCATGTGGATGACCAGTTAAAGGTAATTTGTGAGAGAATGGAGGCTGTTGAGAAATCTTGCACTGCTGAACCTCAGGTTAGCATACAGTGAGAATATGAATCGAATGGACAGTGTATGGTGAACCTTGACTGATCCCAGGCATCTAAACGTATTATTACAGAGATGAATAATCAGAATGCAGAAGTTTTAAGTCCTGGCCTTAATTATGATGCCTCAGTTTTTAGGCTCCAAACTAGTGAAGTGCATGGCTATAATGGGGGTCCAGTTAAAAAGAAACCTCAGGAATTTGATGGTAGAGTATCTTGGTAAGCTTACAGGGTACAGTTTGAGTTACTTGTGGATGGGAATGGTTGGGATAATAGGCAGAGGGCAGTGCAGCTCGCTACTAGTCTTAAGGGTGCTGCAATGGAAATTCTGGGCCAGATGTCAGTGATGGAGAGAAACAGTTATCAGTCCCTTGTAGAAGTGCTGGAGCACAGATATGGAACCATGTACCAGACTGAGGTTTACAGAGCAAGATTCCGGAGCAGTGTATGGGCTCAAGGAGAATCCCTGCAGCAGCTTGCTCATGACCTGGAGAGTATGGCACATACGGCTTACCCTGGAGCTGCACCTAACCTATTGGCTATTCTTCTGAAGGACCAGTTCATCGATAATCTTGACAGTCCTGAGTTGAAAGTGCAGATGAAGCAGGCACAACCCCGAGGCATGATAAAAGCTCTTCCCAGGGCTCTAGAGTTTGAGTCCTACGTCAGGTCAAGTACGTCCACTTTTCAGACAGGTCATAGTGCAGGATTCAAGGCAAGAAAGGGACAGATATGTGAAATGGAAAAATTTGAAGGAAGTTGCTGGTATTGTGAGGAGCCGGGACATCCGAAAGTGGATTGCAACAAGTGGAAGAGAGAACAGAAGGACCAAGCAACGCAAGTGCAAGAGGATGGTGACAGTTTCCCAATAAAAGAAGTGCATCAGGAAGAGGACTAAGACTTTCCAGGAGGAGTGGGCTGTGAGGAGGAGCAGGGACGTCGTCAGAATCGGCATAGAAGACCTGATAAGTTGAAGGATTATTTTGTGTATAGTTAGCTGCTTCATTAGGATTAATTATGTTTGCATATACTGTGTAGTTTTCTCGGGACGACAAAGAACTAGGACTGGGTAGTGTTAAGAAGTGAGATTTACCAGTTAGGAAGCAGAGATTCTTCTCGACGTTTCGCGATGTTTACAGTGGTTTCGGTACGAGTCAGAGTTGCCAGTTTGCCTGCTGTTTGTGAGCTTATGTTATTTCGCAAGTTATGCAATAATTTTTATGCTCTTTTTTCAATAATGTGTTATTTACGTGATTGCTCGGTAAATTATATATTTTAATTTAAGTTCGTGTGGTAAATGATTTTTTGTGTTATATAATGTAAGAAATCTCTTCATGTTTTGCAAATCTCCGAGTTGGCAACTGTTATTCTCATGGAATGTAGAAAACTCTAGAATATAGGAAGCTTATATAAGGATGGGGAAGGGACTACTTCAAGTTTAGTCTGGTTTCAGTTCAGTTTGAGTGAAATTCAGTCGGGTTTCAGTTCAGTTGAAGAGAAGTTCAGTCGGTTTTCAGTTCAGTTTGAATGTAATGAAGAGTCAGTGAAGTTTGTACATTTTCGGTACCTGTGAAAACAGTGAAGTTTGTTGGTATACATTGAAGTGTTACTGAAGTTTAGATATTATTGGTACTCGTGAAAATAGTGAAGTGTTGTCAAGCATTAAGTGTAATTGCGGTTAGTAAAGTTTGTATAGCTCCAGTGCTTGCTAGAATAGTGAAGTGAAGCACTCGGTGTAACTATTTGGAAAATAAAGACAGTGAATATAAGAAGCCAGTGATAATTTACGACGCCTCAGCTGATCTTGTATACTGTACACCTGAGGGTTGACCATAGGAAGAACAACTCACTGGACAACGTCCTTCCTATACTGAGCTACTGTTGGAGCCTGTGGCAGTGTGGGACATGGACGTAACAATATATATATATATACTGTATATATGACAGCTGATAAGACTCTGCTGCATTTTTTTATTTGGAATTGGCTGCACGAGTAGCAGTCTTGAGCTTTGGATAGAATGATAATGATTTTGAATATCTGCAGCTTTTGCATCCTCACTGCTCATTGCAGTACTCAACCGTGCATGAACCACCCAGTTCTGAGATTCTACGGCCCATTTCAAGAGAATTTTGCCAGTTATCACTCCGTGCACAATACATTGGTTCCTCATCGGCCACCTCATACTTCTCACAGTAGGCACATTATGAGTTTATCAGTCAAGGCTTGCATTGAAACTTAACCTGGTTTTCATGGGACTGACTGTTGCTTCTTCACTCTCACATTTCTTTCTTTGTCCCTTTTGCATTTCTCTCTGCACCATATTAGAGTGAAAGTGAGTTCGCCATCCATCATGGTACTTTGCTTAGTTTCTCACCATCTAACCCCCAACCCCTCCCATTCCACTCCAATCCAATTCACCCCGACCCTTACCTCCATCACAACCTTCTCCTACCCCTTCCCATCCACCCACACCCCTACCACCCCCCTATGCTGCAGCACTCAACACACATCGTACACACAACATAAACATTCAAATAAACATAGATGGCATAAACACCAAAAAACATGAACTCACACAATTCATCAAACAACAAAACATGCACACTGCCATCTTAAAAAAATAAATAAATAAAATACACAGAACACAAAAAACACATACATTTCATAATTTCACCACCATTAGACAAGACCGGGCCGACGGCGGTGGCGGTGGATTCATCACACAGGTACACAAGTCCACCAACTTTTCAAATACTAGTGCACACACAAAGTCTCTTCTCCCCTCACATGACACCACAACAGAAATAAAATTAATTAAAATACGCACTGGTAACAAATCACACATAACAATCGCCAATTCATACATTTCCCCCCAATCAGCCCTCGGGACTAGTTCCTGACCATCCCTCTTTGCTAAATTTTTTAAGTGTTTCAGTAACACAGAGAGTATACCAGCATGCTCTCCAATACAAGTTTCTCTAACTGTCAACACCAAACTCCATGCACAGTACAAGCTACACTTCCTTTTCAAAATTTGAAAGAAAAATGGCAACTAATAACCAAGCCTTGGAGTCCCCGGGGGGGGACCATAAATGCCCCCCACCATCCTCCCCATTCCCATTGATGATTTAAAGAGCTGCCTGGAACCACTGTCTGACTCACTTCGTCATTTCTGCAACATTCGCGGCCTTTCCTCTAACTTTCGCTCTGTTGGGCACCACCTCTCCTCCTCTAAACCTCACCTCTTCCGAACTGAGACTCAGCTGTCTGAGGCAACTGATAACATACCATTTTCTGTAACCTCGTAATTTCTCTATACTCATTTCAAAGCCAAAGGTGGCTGTTGAGAGTATGTACGCAATTACTTGCTCTCGTGTTCCTGAACTTGATTCTTCTGAATTTTCTACTCTTTGGCTTCGGCTTTCCTGCCATTCTCTGACTAAATATATCTGTGCTGTTTATTTATCCCCTAATTCTACTGACTATGAAAAATTCTTCGACTATCTTCTACAATGGAACACATTCTATCCATTTCTCCTTTCTCTGAAATCTCCATTCTAGGAGATTTCAATGCTCACCACCACCTTTGGCTCTCCTCTCCTTTCACTGATCCACCTGGTGAACAAGCCTACATCTTTTCTATCCTTAATGACCTAGAGCAGTTTCTGCAGCGTGCTACCCGTATCTCTGACAGCTTGGAGAGAGCTCCAGCATAGCTGACCTCTTCCTTACAGCTAATCCTTGTGGTTACACTTAATCTTTCCTCTCCATTGGGCTCCTCTGATCACAACCTTATTATGTTAACCTGTCCTATCATTTTGGTACGGCCTGTGGACCCTCCAAGAAACGTCATTTGTGGCACTTTGGAGCTGTGGACTAGGAGGCCCTCAGGCAGTACTTCTTTGATTGTCCCTGGAATGATTATTGCTTCCATGGCCGGGAGCCATCTGAGTGTGCCTATCGCATTACTGTGATTATTCTCTCAGGCATGGAAGCATACATTCCCTTATCACATCTTTTGACTAATGCAAGAAAGCCATGGTTTAATCGCGCATTTTCCAATGCTGTCCACAACAAGGAAAAGGCCTATAAAAGCGACCAGAGCCAACCCACCCCTGAATCACATCATTTTTATGTTTCTGCCCGGAATCGTGCTAAGCCTGTTCTTCGCTCTGCTAAAAATAATTTCATCTGTACTAAATGCTCTCAATTCTCTAATTCAAATTTTTCTCGCTCCTTCTGGCACCTTGCCAGAAACCTCTCTAACAACTTTACCTCATCATCCATCCCTCTCCATAACTACTCTGATGGCTCTATAGCTATTTCTTCTACTGATAAAGCAGATCTCTTTGCCCAGACTTTCTCCTCCAATTCCACATTGGATGATTCCTGTGCTATGCCTCCATCACATCTCTCCTCTGACTTCGTCATAGCTAACATTAAAGTTTCCTGCCATCATTGGTCTCAATACTATCAAGGCATATGGTCCTGATGGAGTCCCTCCTGTTGTCCTCAAAAACTGTGCTTCTGTGCTTACACCCTGCCTAAGTAAACTCTTTTGCCTTTGTATATCAACTTGTACCCGGGGTCCCTCCTGTTGTCCTCAAAAACTGTGCTTCTGTGCTTACACCCTTCCTAGATAAACTCTTTTGCCTTTGTCTATCAACTTGTACCCTTCCTTCTTGTTGGAAGTTTGCTGTCATTCAGCCAGTCTCAAAGAAGAGTGACCATTCCCAGCCCTCTAACTATCGTTCAGTTGTTTTGACATCCTTCGTCTGTAAAGTTTTCGAGCCAGTTCTTAACCCGAGGAATCCCATCGACGTATGGGTATGTCGCAATGTTTTGTCACAGCTACACCCATCGACGTACGAGTACGTCGCGCAATTGCAAGGATCATAAATTGCACAATTTTCAAGCTTCATGGGTGATTTTTGTTAGGCATATGTGAGAGACCTTCCTCTACCTGCTGTCAAGTGGGGATACTGCCTGGCCCCACCTAACCCCCCCTCCACCCCACACTGGGCAATTCACGAGTTAGCAGTAAGCTGGCCAGTAAAGGTATTTTGCCCCACGGTCACTCCAATGACGAAATTCATGGTGAAAGTGATTCCTGAGGTGGAGGACAAAGAAATAAAGAAGCTAGAGCAAGAAACAAACAGAAGTGATGCGGTGGTAATGTCATAAAGGAAGGTGCCATATGTGGATGTGTTTGGTGACTGAACAATGCTTCTATTGCCTATATAAATGTGTGAAAACCAATATAGTCTTGTACCACACATAAATTCGTACCAGATACATAAATAAATACGTAATTTAAAGTGGCTTGAATTAGTTAACCCTTCCATAGTTTGTTTTCTTTAGCCAGGTACCCTGAGAAAGAGGGAAAACGTAAGGCTTACTCATCACCTGTAGCACCATTTATAGCCTCAGGAAGGCGATTTCTCTATGAATTTTCGATGTTTCTCACCAAAAGCGAAGGTTTAAGCCCCTCAAAAAAATCCGAAAATGCTCGGGACTGGGGGGTATTGGAGGGTGGAAATCGGTCGGGACGTGACGGGTTAACAGAAAAACTTTAAAGCATCTTTCCTATCACAACTTTCTTTCTGATCGTCAGTATGGGTTCTGTCAGGGACGCTCCACTAGCACTCTTCTCACCTACCTTTCAGACTCCTGCTCATCCTCCTTTCGGGACTTTGGCGAAAGCTTTGTCATTGCACTTGACATCTCAAAGGCTTTTTATTGAGTCTGGCATAAATCTTTGATTTCCAAACTGCCCTCTTACGGTTTCTATCCTTCCATCTGTGCCTTCATCTATACCTTCCTTTCTAGTTGTTCTATAGCCGCTGTTGTAGACGGCCATTGTTCTCCTCCTAGATCTGTCAACAGTGGAGTTCCTCAGAGCTTTGTCCTATCACCAACTCTCTCCCTTTTATTCATCAATGACCTTCTGAGCTGTACATCTAACCCTATCCACTCGTATGCTGAAGAT
Source organism: Birgus latro (assembly GCA_018397915.1). NCBI lineage: Eukaryota > Metazoa > Arthropoda > Malacostraca > Decapoda > Coenobitidae > Birgus > Birgus latro. Next base: position 7,400 of record JAGKTI010012847.1, read on the forward strand.
TCCACCCTTCACCTTTCCATTCGGTTCCTGCAACGTCAATCTCAGCAGTTACTTCAACAAACAAGGGTTAAGGTTCTGGCACACTTGATGTCTGACTTGGCTTGTATCTTTGACTGGGGTAAAAATAATCTTAATTTTAATGCATCGAAAACTAAGTTCTTACACCTATCAACCCGAAAAAATCTTCCACAGGAGTACCCACTAATGTTTAATAATGTCCAGCTCGGTCCTGCATCATCCTTGAACATGCTTAGGGTTTCATTTACTCGGGACTTATCTTACATATTACATCTCTTGTAAAATCTGCTTCCAAGAGATTTGGTGTGCTAATCCTACTCTGAACCTTCTTTACCCCTACACAGTTGATCACTTTATACACGAGTTTTATTTGCTCCTGTGTGGAGTAAAACTCTCATGTGGGGAGAGGCTCCCCGCATACAGCTCTTCTTAATAGGGTGGAGTCAAGGGCTTTTCGTCTCATTAACTCTCCTCCTCTTACTGGCTCGGTTCATCCTCTGTCTCTTCGCCACACTATTGCATCTTTATCTCTCTCTTCTACCGCTACTTCAATGGTCACTACTCCTCTGAACTGTCTGCTTGCATTCCTCCACCTCCTCGATGGGCACGTAGCACCCATCTAGCATCAAACTCTCATCCCTATTCTGTCCAACTTTCCAATGCAAGAATTAACCATTACTCCCAGTCCTTCAATTATGCAGCAGGTCATCTCTGGAACCGTATTCTTCTGTCTGTATTTCCTACTTCCTATGATCTCCAGTCTCTCCAACGCAGTGTGTCCAGGCATGAATGGATCTTGAATTTGGCTGTCTTCTGCATTGTTTTTCTTTTTTTTCTCAGAAGGAACAGTTTGGGGGCTCCTAGTCTTTGGTTCCTTCTTCCTTGCATTAAAAAAAGTAATCATCCCCCACAGTAAAACGCAATTACTTTCCACGAATCCACCACATCACTAACATACCCAACATTATCCTGCGTGGTGATTTCAATGCCAATGTGTCGGCCTTGCCTGTCAACAGCCTTGACACAGACAGAGGGCTGGTACTACAATCCCAAACAGAATATCTTTTCATACTCAATAATGGGAGTAGACTGTTGCACCAGCCGAGCAGGGCAGTACTCCCGAGGTGGATGGAAAGCTGATGACAGGGAGACCTGGAGCTCCCGTTTCATCAGTCCTCGGGATTAGTTCCCGACCATCCCCCTTTCCTGAACTTTTTCAGTGTTTCAGTTACACGGAGAGTAGACCAGCATGCTCTCCAATTCAAGTTTCTCTAACTGTCTACACCATTCTACATGCACAGTACACACAACACTACCTTTTCAAAATTAAGGAAAAATGGCATCTTGCAACCCAGCCCCGAAGTCCCCAGGGGGAGGGGGGAACATAAATGCCCCCATCATCTGCCCCTCTCCCAGTGATGAGTCAGTATGCCTGGAACCACTGTCTGACTCACTTCTTCATCATTTCTACAACATTCACGGCCTTTCTTCTAACTTCTTCTCTGAGGAACACCACATCTCCTCCTCTAAACCTCACCTTCTCTTCTTAACAGAGACTTAGCTGTCTGAGGCAACTGACAGCAAACCCTTTTCTGTATCCTCCTACTTTTTCTCTATACTCATTTCAAAGCCAAAGGTGGCTGTTGTGTTTATGTACGCAGTGATCTCTCTTGCTCTCGTGTTCCAGAACTTGATTCTTCTGAATTCTCTACTCTCTGGCTTTGGCTTTCTTTTCATTCTCTGACTTAATATATCTGTGCTGTTTACTTATCGCCTAATTCTACTGACTATAAAAATTCTTTGATTATCTTAGTTCTACGATGGAACACATTCTATCCGTATCTCCTTTCTCTGAAATCTTCGTTCTTGGAGATTTCAATGTTCACCACCACCTTTGGCTCTCCTCTCCTTTCACTGGTCCACCTGGTGAACAAGCCTACACCTTTTCTATCCTTAATGACCTAGAGCAGTTTGTACAGCCCCCTACCCGTATCCCTGGTCGCCTTGGAGAGAGCTCCAACATACTTGACCACTTCCTTACAACTAATCCTTCCGCTTACACTGTAATCCTCCGATCATAACCTTATTACCTTAACCTGTCCCTTAACCTGTCCTATCGGTCCGGCACGGCCTGCGGACCCTCCAAAGAAACGTCAATTGTGGGACTTCGGAGCTGCGGACTGGGAGGCACTCAGGCAGTACTTCTTTGATTTTCCCTGGAATGATTATTGCTTCCATGGCCAAGAGCCATCTGCGTGTGCCTTGCGCATTACAGAGGTTATTCTCTCAGGCATGGAAGCATGCATTCCTTTCTCACATCCTTTGTCTAATGCAAGAAAGCCTTGGTTTAATCACGCTTGTTCTAATGCTGTCCGCAACAAGGAGAGGACCTATAAAAGGTGCCGGAGCCAACCCACTCCTGAATCACATCTTTCTTATGTTTCTGCCCGGAATCGTGCTAAGTCTATTCATCGCTCTACTAGAAATAATTTCATTTGCACTAAATGTTCTCAACTCTCCGACTCGAATTCTTTCCACTCCTTCTGGCACGTTGCCCAAAACTTTTCTAACAACTTTACCTCATCATCCTTCCCTCTTCTTTTCTACTCTGATGGCTCTGTAGCTATTTCTTCTACTGATAAAGCAGATCTCTTTGCTCAGACTTTCTCCTCCAATTCCACCTTAGACGATTCCGGTACTGTTCCTCCATCACATCCCTCCTGTGACTTCCTCATGGCTGATGTTAGAACTTCTTCAGCTGATGTATTTTCTGCCATCACTGGCCTCAAAACTAGCAAGGCATATGGGCCTGATGGCATCCCTGATGTTGTCCTCAAGAACTGTGATTCTGTGCTTACACCCTGCTTGGGCAAACTCTTTCGCCTTTGTCTGTCAACTTGTACCTTTCCTTCTTGCTGGAAGTTTGCTCTCTTTCTGCAAGTCCCAGAAAGGGTGACCATTCCCAACCCTTCAACTATCGTGCAATTGCTTTAACATCCCGTGTTTCAAAAGTATTCAAGTCAATTCTTACAGAAAAATTTTAAAGCATCTTTCCTATCATAACCTTCTTTCTGATCGTCAGTATGGGTTCCGTCAGGGATGCTCCACTAGCACTTTTCTCACCTACCTTTCAGACTCCTGGTCATCCTCCTTTTGGGACTCTGGCAAAAGCTTTGCCATTGCACTTGACATATCAAAGGCTTTCGGTCGAGTCTGGCATAAATCTTTAATTTCCACACTGTCCACTTCCGGTTTCTATCCTTTTATCTGTGCCTTCATCTCTAGCTTCCTTTCTGGTCGTTCTATAGCTGCTGTAGTAAACGGCCATCTCTCTTCTCCTAGATCTATCAACAGTGGTGTTAAGGCTCTGTCCTGTCTCCAACTCTCTTCCTTTTATTCATCAATGACCTTCTGAGCTGTACATCTAACCCCATCCATTCGTACGCTGATGATTCCACCCTTCACCTTTCCATTCGGTTCCTGCAACGTCCGTCTCAGCAGTTACTTCAGCAAGCAAGGGATGAGGCTGTGGTACACCTAATGTCTGGCTTGGTTCGTATCTCTGACTGGGGTAAAAATAATCTTGTTGTTTTTAATGCATCAAAGACTCAGTTCTTACACTTATCAACCTGACAAAATCTTCCTCAGGAGTACCCACTAATGTTTAATAGTGTCCAGCTCGGTCCTGCATCATCCTTGAACATGCTTGGGGTTTCATTCACTCGAGATTTATCTTGGGAAGAACATATTACGTCTCTTGTGAAATTTGCTTCCAAGAGATTAGGTGTGCTAAGCCGACTCCGAACCTTCTTTACCCCTGCACAGTTGTTGTCTTTATACACGGGTTTTATTCGCCCCTGTTTAGAGTACAACTCTCATGTGTGGGGTGGCTTCCCACATACAGCTCTTCTCAATAGAGTGGAGTCTAAGGCTTTTCATCTCATTAACTCTCCTCTTACTTTCTCCCTTCAACCTCTGTCTCTTCACCGCACTGTTGCATCTTTATCTATTTTCTATCGCTACTTCTATGGCCACTGTTCCTCTGAACTGCCTGCTTGTATCCCTCCACCTGTACGACGGGCATGTAGCACCAGTCTAGCAACAAACTCTCATCCCTTTTCTGACCAACTCTCTAATGCAAGAGTTAACCTTTACTCCCAGTCGCTCATTTATGCAACTGGTCAACTCTGGAACTATCTTCCTCTGTCTGTATTTCCAACTTCCTCTGATCTCCAGTCTTTCAAACGCAGTGTGTCCAGGAATCTCGAAATGAATGATTCTTGAATTTGGCTCTCTTTTGTATTGTCTTGTTTTTTCTTGGAGGGGATTGTTTGCGGGCCCATGGCCTTTGGTTCCTTCTTCCTTGCATTTTAAAAAAAAATCTCCTTCAATATACCCATATTCCACACCATCATCCCCAGACATCATCTTTTGCTCCCCAAACCTCATCTCACAACATCCTGGAGAGTGGTCAAAACCCTTGGCTCTGACCACCTACCTATCATCATCACTACAAGAACCAGAATCACCCCAGCTAGTCACAGACACACATACACTAATGATATGAGAGCCAACTGGGAGGTCTTCACAACTGAAACAGAACAACACTTTGAAACATTAAACAATACATCCATCACAAACATCAACACCGCTGTGCACACTTTCAGTACAATTATTCAAAATGCAGACAAAAGGCACATCCCTAGAGGCAACCGAAAGAGACACAACCCCAAATTCACACCAGAAATTCAAGGCCTCATCGGTCAACAGGACACACTACGACACTCCCCAACACCTCATACACAAGACATCGTACAACAAATACAAGAACTCAACAATCAAATAAACAATGATATATCAGAACAGCAAACACTATATTGGAATAATTATCTCCAAACACTTGATCACAAAACAAACACCAGCAAACTCTACAAAACACGAAACAGCATCACACTCTCCAACAGCAACACTGCAGAATCACATGCTGCCATCATAGCAACAGACACCATACCTTCAAATAAACAACAAACAAATTCTCTCATCAATCACTTTTCACATGTCAGCCATCTAAACCCCCATCGCGATGACTAGTGTGTCATCCGATGCAAGAGACAGTTCCCCACAGACCCAGACTTTGCACCTTTCACCTACAGCCAGACAAAGCACACCATTAGCAACCTTAAGCACACATATTCCTGTGGACCAGACAGCATAAGCAACATACACCTTAAACACCTTGGACCACAAGGCATACAAGCATTCACCAACATATCAAACTACAACTACTCACACAACATAATACCCAACATCTGGAAGCATGGCACTATCATCCCAAACCCAACAAAGACCCCACGTTACCTTCCTCACGCTGCCCCATCACACTCCTCTGCATCCCCTCCAAAGTCACTGAACGACTGGTATTACAACTAGTTAGGCTACACCTCACACTCCCCTATCCCCATTACAACATAGTTTTAGGCCACTACACTCCACAAACACTCTTCTTACAGACCTTACACATAGAGTTTTTGATGGCATCAATTCAGATAGGCCACCACACAGAACACTCCAAGTCACACAAGACATCAGCAAAGCGTTTGATGCCATTCCCCACCACAACTTCACAAACAAAATATTCAAAACAAACATGCACAATAACACAAAAAGATGGCTGGCAAACTATTTAGTAAGCAGATGTGCACATGTAACATTTGCCACTCAGTCATCGAACATCAGAAACCTCACAAATGGCATCCCCCAAGAATCTGTTTTGTTCCCTACACTCTTCAACCTACACATGCAAGACATACCCCCACCCCACACACCACAAATGCATATAGATTCGTATGCAGACGACATAACACTTACATGTACACACCAAAACGCAAATACAGCCGCACGCATCCTCCAACCTTCCTCAACACACTGCACGAATGGTTCACCACAAACAGGCTCAAAATAGCCCCAGCCAAATCTACAGTGACCCTTCTCACAAACTGGACAGCAGAACACAGTCACATTCCACACCTCACCATAAACAACATTCCCATACCACACACACACGCACACACAGACACACACACACACACACACACACACACACACACACACACACACACACACACACACACACACACAAAATCCTTGGTGTAACATACAATACGTCAGTGTCATTTAAACAACACATATAAATTAACACCAAGACTCAGCACCTTAAGGTCATTTGCCCATACATTATTTGGACGCAAAAAAGAAAGCACCACCACAGTATACAAACAATATATACGTTCAGTGATGAATTATGCAACCCCTGTTTGGGCTTCTAACCTCAATAAAACATGCTACAACACTCTACAGACCATACAGAACAAGGCCTTAAAAATAATCACAGACTGCAGAGCTACTACACCCACAGACCACCTACACCAAGAAACCAAAGTCCTCAAAGTCAAGGATCATCTAGACATGAGAGGCTGTCAGATTCTCGCTGCAGCCTCCACAAAGCCACACCATCCTCTACACTACATGGCAGCACATCCATACACACCAAGGAACATCAATACAACATCCAGCACACGATATCATACACAAATACCGTCATCTCTCCCCCCTTGCTCGCCTCATACCAGCTTCCAGAAGCATATCCATACTCAAATCACTCTCCGCTCCATTCAGTCACTTAAAGACAACACACAGCTGCATACTCGGCCTTCTGATATCCACCCTTCTGAATCCTATCTCCCTCGTGACGGCAGGGTCCATCTGGGCAGGCTGAGATGTGGGCATCATCCAGCCCTCTTGAGTTATCAGAAGAGGCTGGAAGACTGCATCATTGATGCCTGTCCAGGATGCAACACAGCACCCCATACTATTAAGCACATTATGGAAAACTGCATTGCGCACAATCACCTGCACCAGCAACACAACATACACTCCTTGAGAAGCCCGGTCTCGGTCTCGGCCGCGGCCTTCCTTAGGGACTTGGGGCTGTTCGGCCAGACTGCCTAGGAACAATTACTACTACTACAACAATGGGGCGAGCTGCCGAGCAAAGCATTTGTTTGTAGTCATTAACAGCTATAGTAGGCGGTGATGAAGGGTAGCAAAGGCAGAAGGAGGATGAGAAAGGGAAGAAAAAGAAGAAGAAGATGCATCGTTTTAATGATTTTCCTCCCACTCGAAATACATGGGAGTTCCTTTAAGATCGTATGCGTGAACCTACATACTCTCAGATGACAAGTCCTTTATCTCAAATTCGTTACCATTCCGAGATAACACGCGGTGCGGGCCTGTAAATTTATCTTCTGATTTAGAACTACGTGAATATGAACGAACAAATACTAAGCCCCAACGTTAATGTTGGTAAGTGATGCACACGTATGCTGGCAATGTATCATATCCTCTCTAGATAAGGCCAAATTAGCCTTTGCATTGTATACTTTCTGGAAGTATGCCATTTTAACTTTCACATAATCATCCAAATTATAGATTGGACTAGATTCCAATAATAACATTGAACAGGCCATTTTTTTTAATCGAATCCATATAAGACAAAGAATGGAGTTTCGCCAATGCATTTGTTGATGGAACTATTGACTGAGATTTCAACCTGGGGTATCCAATCATCTCAACATGTGCTTTGAGAACCTAAGTACCTCAAGCACTCCAGCACCTTACGATTTTGCCTTTCGACAAGGCCAATGAACGCCGGATGGCTGGGCATGAGATTACAGTTATTGGTGTTATACTGCTTACAAATCTCGACAAGAAGACTATTCATCTAACATATTGCCCATATGCCGGGAATTGAACCCGGGACCCTCAGGTGTGAGGCAAGCAGCATACCGCTACACCACGACCAGGTAAAAGTTATCTCACATTGTCACAATCTTGTAACCTATGTTCCTGCAACTCCCAACAGTGAGCCCGACAGGATGAGGCAACACCCTGGCGCTCGGGCAAGTAGATGCATTGAATCTATCCCAAGCACTGACGGCAAGCCAGAATGAAGGGAGAGACCTGTACCGTACACTGGAAAAATCATCCAACATGCTGCCAATATACCGAGAATCGAACATGGACGTGGTGTAGTGGTATGTTGCCTGGCTCACACCTGAGAGTCTCGGGTTCGATTCCCGGCACATTGGCAATATGTTAGATTTTTCCTGTGTACAGTCCAGGTTTCTCCCTTCAAGAAGACTTTTGTTAAACTCTGATCCATTATTGGCAATAACAGCGGTCTTGGAGAGCGACGAGGACACAATAACGTGAGCAATGATCAACTGCCACAAATACTCCACACCAGACTCCATAAGAAGCAAGTTAAGGAGGTGAATAGAAACAGTTTCACATGGACATGATGGCAGTGGATATTGCAAAAGCGGAGCTGGTAATCCAGTTGACCCTTTATGATGACTACAGGGAACACAGGAATCACAACGAACATTGAGTCCTTAAGCCACTCTCTCCATCACTCATCATTCACCAGTTCTCCGTAACTTTTATAATTATATATTCTTCCATTCACGTCTTTTACGAGGCTCTGCAGACAGAGATGTTGATTTTTCTTGCACTCACTTTAGTCACCTCTACTGTTTTACAAATTTACAAGCGTATTACCGTACTGCAAACAAATAATAATAATAATGTAAAACTTTGCTACAGTCCCTTCAGTCTGATAACGTGTTTCCAATTTTACTCTTGCTACGATTATTTTTACATTATAATAAATTTCTCTAACTAAAGGGTCTAAGACAGCTTTTATAAATCACTTCACAGCATGATGGCTCCCTCCAGCTTTAAAAAACTTCATATAGTCAGTTCACTCACACGTGGCACAGATTATCGTGCTTCAGTAGCCAATCAGCTGTTGCTTAATGGCAGGCGATAATCCAACGCTGAGCCATATATACTTATGACACATTACCTCCAGTTTTTTAAGCGCAATGTGTCCAGCCATCTCGAAATAAGCTGGTCTTGAATTTGTCTCTTATTTTACTTGTTTATTTGCTTGCTTATCTATTTATTTACCGAGGAAACAATTTTACACGCGTTCAGTCTTAGGTTCTTCTTCCTTGCATAAAAAGAAAAATAATTTTTCTTAACATGGCCTTCCAACTAAGAACATAATTACATTCCCATCTCCTTTGACAGATCAGCATTCGATGGGGAAAGGTACCAGCCTCTCTCTCTCTCTCTCTCTCTCTCTCTCTCTCTCTCTCTCTCTCTCTCGTAGTGAAATAAGTGGTGCCAATAAAGACAGATCGTCACCTTGTTTTCCAGGTAGTGGAGAATCAGCCTCATCTCAAGAGGGAATATTGAAAATTATTAATGTATAGTGTTTTCAATCGCTAGTTTACACAGAGTCGATGAATCATTATCATCTCTCATCTTCATCAGCATCATCACTTTCATCTTCATCATCACCTTCATGTCATCACCCCCATCATCATCACCATCGTTTGCATCATAACCATCATCATCATCATCACCATCAGCATTATCGTCAGCTCATAATCATCATCATCATTATTAACAGCAGCATAAGGACCACAGTTATTTATCATTATCATTCTCCATCTTTTCCTAATGATCATCACCGCCAGCATCCTAGTCATTAGCGTCATCAATTGCAGCATCTCTATCCAGTTCCTAATCATCATCATCATCATCATCATCAGTATCATCATCTTTATCCTCCTTCTCCTCCTCATTCTTATCATCATCGCCCTCACTGTCACAATCATCATCATCAACAGCATCACCACCCTCATCACTGTCATCATCACTTTTCTCCTCCTCCTCCTCCTCTTCCTCATCACCGAAAGCATCATAATCATCATCATCATCATCATCATCTAGTACGTCACTATCCTACTCTTCCTCCCCCTCACCCTCCAACTCATCATCACCATCAGCATCATAATAATCATCATCATCATCATTTAGTACGGTACATCACTGTTCTACTCTTCCTCCTTCTCACCCTCCAACTCATCATCACCGTCAACATCATAATCATCATCATCAGTTACTGCATTACTATCCTCCTCCTCCTCCTCCTCCTCCTCCTCCTCCTCCTCCTCCTCCTCGAAGCACACCCCCAGCAACCAGTAACCAGACGAGCTATACGAGCTGGGTTAAGACATTCTATTTCAAGCTCAGGTCCAGGCCTTCACGAGTTGTCATCCGGAACTGACGCCATCGATATATCTTCACCATGAGCTGTGATGGCCGTTGAGGAAAGAGGCATCGTAGCGCCACTTCCTTAGTTTTTTTTTTTTTTTTGCATATTGCACATCACTATCCTCGTTTGTGTGTGTGTGTGTGTGTGTGTGTGTGTGTGTGCCTATCTATCAGCAGGGTAGGGATAGTATTTGTAGAAACTGTTCTGCACATACAACCGATGCTGTTTGACTCAACAACGTGTCCACATAACTCCCTGACTCCCAACACATCCTCCTCACTCCATCATTGCAGTGCCTCAAGTAGCCTATCCTTTCGTTTCAGAACCCGTATTCTCGTCGATTAAAGAAACTCCCTAACCTCCTCTTAGGCGATTTGTTTGGTTATTTTACCCTGTCGTCCTCTTCTGTCTTACTTTAGTCCTCTAATATCACCAAATTCTGCGTTCCCAGAAATCAAAAGGAAAGGAAGACGTGTCAGGAAGCTTACTTAAGAGCAGAGAATATGAGCCCAGGTGAGCTCCGTTGAAGTGAAGGGGTTAATGAGACCCGCATCTAGCCACTAAAGTCCCTCTCATAAGCTTCATATAATAAATTGTAGCGAACAAAGAGAAATTCAGACACCATCGTGCTGAAATGGTGAACGAGAGCACATGTTGTTGTATTTCTTTCACCTTAGCTTGGTCCAGATTTTTGTCCTTTTGCAGCTTATTTTGCGTTCCTCAGTGGCAGAAAAACACAAAGCTATGGCTCAAAATACTTTTGCACAGAACTTCCCCGTGACTAGCATCATATTCTACTCGTAGTGCTGCTCTTCCGTTACAGCTCAGCATTCAAGATGGAGAGGTAACAATTTTAGGCAAGGTTAGAGGCAGACAGACAGACGGACAAAAAGGGGGAGGGGGGTGAGATTATAGTTGTGAAGGTTATGGGACATGCTGTAGGACTGAGGGGCCTCAGAGAACGGGCTATAGATACAGTGCACGGAGGCAGACGCATAAAAGTTAACTTTCCTATATCACTTACAGAAACACAGTGCTAATGCTTCAAGAATTAAAATAATAATGCATTCCAAAACATCCAGAGTTCGAAAAAAAGGAAAGAAAAAAATCCTGTGGGTTCATCTGAAACGAGAACCCAGTGGAGTGAAGGCTGAAATTCTCTCTTGCTGCAGTCCCCCCAACCTCCTTTCTGGGGATGGGGAGGGACGTGAAGGACGTTTGCATAACCGGGCAGTGGAGTGGCTTGGTTCTATTGGTGCCACCACACGAAGGCGTTCCTCACCAGCACCCCTCAGGTATTAGGAAGAAATGTCGTCCTTGGGCTGAAGTAGAGGAGGAGTTAGAATCAGCGAATTGGAATGAAGGTATTAGGAAGAAATGTCGTCCTTGGGCTGAAGTAGAGGAGGAGTTAGAATCAGCGAATTGGAATGAAATGGATCTGGACAGCCTGTGGAATGCATATATACGAATTGCTTAGTTAGGAATGCTAAGGCTGTGTGTGGTGTGGCAAGAGTAACGACAATGAAGAAAGGTACGGCATGGCGGGATGATTAGGTTAAAAGAGCAGTGGAGGAAAAAAGGAAGAAGTGGCTAAAGAGATTGCAGGACAGGGGTTCAGTTGAAATAAGAACTGAATATATTGAGAGCAAGAAGCACGTGAAGAGACTAGTGAAGAGGAAATAGAAGGAGGTAAATGATGATCTAGGAAGAAAAATGAATGCAAACTACTCTGAAAATAGGAAGTTATTTTGGATGGAGGTGCTGAAATGTAGAAGTGAAAGCGGAAAGGAATGTGATGGTGTGAGGGATGTGGGTTGTAGATTATTAACCCGTGGGGATGAAGTAAAAACCAGATGGAAATTTTTTGAAAGCCTGATGAATGGGATTAGAGAGAGCAGAGCGGCTGTAAACATGATTGGTTTTGGGGGTGTGCAGAGAAGGAATGCAGTGCCAGGAGACGTGACACTCCCACAGGTGAAGAGTGCCGTGAAGAGACTGAAAAGTGGGAAAGCAGCTGGGGTTGATGAAGCGTATGCAGAGGTGATTACGTGTAGTGGACAGAGTGGAATGAAGTGCTTGCTGGAGATATGTAAGAAGGCATGGATGAGTGAAACTGTGCCAGTAGAGTGGAAAAAGGCAGTGATCGTACCCCTACGCAAATATAAAGGTGAGCGAAGTGAGTGCAAGAATTATCGTGGCATAAGTTTATTGAGTGTGGGGCAGAAGGTATATGGAAGAATTATTATAAAGAAAGTAAGAGAGATATCAGAAGTCCTAGTGAGTGATGAACATGGTGGCTTTAGGAATGGCAGAGGATGTGTAGATCAAGTATTTGCAATGAAACAGCAGAGTAGGCATTCACTGACCTGGAAAAAGCATATGACAAAGTGGACAGGGAAGGATTGTGGAAAGTTTTGCGCATGTATGGTGTAGATGGTAAGTTGCTAGGTGCCGTCAGGAGTTTTTATGATGGTAGTGAATCATGTGTAAGAGTTAATGGGCATCTGAGCGAATGGTTCACGGTCAGTGTGGGCGTGTGCGACAAGGTTGTGTAATGTCCTCATGGTTGTTCAATGTACACATGGATGGGGTGATGAGAGGAGTAAAAACACGAGTAATGGAGAGGGAGATGGCATTGGTAATGAATGGTGATGGATGGAGTATCTCAAATTTGTATGCTGATGATTCAGTACTGCTTGCAAATATCGGGCAAAGAACTTGGTAGGCTAGTGCAGAGTTTTGCTGATGTCTGTGAGCGTCGTGCCTTGAGAGTAAATTTAAAAAAGAGTAAAGTGATGGTTACTGAGAGAGAAGGTGACTCCCAGTGCGATGTTACAGTAAATGGAGAGAGACTGAAATTGGTGAGAGAGTTCAAATACCTGGGTACAGTGATGGAAAAGAGAAAAATGTGCAAAAAAGTGGAAAGTAAGTGACACAAGGAAGAAAAGTAGCTGGTGCAATGAAGGCCTTGATAAGAAACAGAGGCTTGAGTGTTGCAGCTGCACGAGGCTTACATGAAGGAGTGTTAGTGTCAACTTTAACATATGGATGTGAGACTATGGTGTGGCATGAAAATGGAAAGTCAAGAGTAAGAGCAGTGGAGATGGGACTGCTGAGGAATGTATGTGGAGTACAGAGGGTGGATAGGATACGAAATAATGTGATTCGTTTTAACGTGGCAGCGTCCGGATTGACTCTATCGGATACGTTTATGTGAAGCAACAGAACGTGGTGAATGTTTTTGGTATATCCGTTAGAGGCAGGTCCGGGGGCTAGAATGAAGAGTGAATGGAAGCGTGGCCCATTGGATTGGGCAAATTTGGGCTGTGTGGACATTGCTTCTCCTTATCCTGCCCTAGAGTGGGAAAAGAGGTCCGGATGATGATGATGATGATGATGATGATCAGAGTATCGAAGGGGCTAGGCAGAAAATGAATCGTAAGGAAATGGCAAGGATAAAATGTCTGTCTATATCTATTTATCTGCTATCTGTCTAACTGTTGTCAGGTGCCATAATCCCGTAATGGCTGGCCAAAAACAGTTCACCTCCACTTCGCCCTGTCCTCTGCCATTTGACTGCCCTCCCTCCAACTCACAGGTCCCTCATTGATATCTCTCCATCTAATCCCTGCATCTCATCTTTGGTGTCCCCCTCCTCGTTTCCCTCTCCACCTCACTCACATACACTCCTCTAGCCAGTTTCTCAGTCTTCATCCTCTCTAACAACGACGATTTACTCCAGTAATAAAAAACATTAGGTACGGAAGTTAGTTATAATAAATTAACCTTAATAAACAACATTCAGAGCATGTCTAATCGTGGAATATATGCCTGGTGGGCGGAGGCAAGAGTTTATTGCCACCTTTTTTTCATTTTCTCTTAAGGAACTAAGATAAATATATAAATAAATAAATAAATAAATCAGTCATCAGATTTATTAATTCTGATATCCATACAGTGTGACTAAAGTAAGAAACAACGGATTTAGATTTTGGTCCTCCTGGTTTGCACTGTTTGGAAGAAAATAGCTTGACATACTTCCAGCCTTTGATTCCTTCTTTTTGCATTTAGAATAACTATAATTTGGAAAGAACCATCTCTCACGAAGTACAGTTTAAGCTAAGTAAAAATCGCTTTAAACACAGTATAGTTAGAGAAAGGATCAGCCTCTCACGAAGGACAGTTTAAGCTATAAAAAAAAAAACGATAAACACAGACACCTCACTTACTGTTAGGATTATACAGGCTGACCCAGGAGTAAAGGGTGTAACTTTGGGAACAGATGGATGAAAGAATTTTTAGTGGTACCGTATATCAACATGGGTCGAAATCTCAAATGTTACCTTGCTACAGTTACTGATGACCTTATGGGAGAAAATGGTCTTCTTCTAACTCACCCCAAGAAGCACCAGTAACTTAGCTCAGTACTGGTTGAGTTTTGGACCCATGTTGATGTTGGATTTTGCCTATAATTTTCTCATCTATTATTTTCAGAGTTATAGCGTTTCCTCCCTGGACATCCTGAATACCGCTCCGGCCGTTTTACAAATTAATTATGACTAAAAAAAACATTCACATCCACCATGGGAAGCCAAACTATATCATATAAGCGCATTGAGAAGAATGGGCAACAAGACCCTGAGAAAAAATGGATTTTGGAGAAGAGGAATAAGGGAAGTGAGATGGAGAGGGAAAATGGTGTCCGTGAAAGGTGAGGGAGGAGGTCAGTGGGTGGGGAGATGAGGGGCTTCGGTGAGGGAAGGAGGGGTACAGTGAGGGGAGAGGGGAGCAGTGAGGGGAGAGGGGCACTGTGGGGAGCGGAGGGTTACGGTAAGGGGAGGGGGGGCTGTGGTGAGGGGAAAGGGGTAAGGCGCGGGAGAGGAGGGGTGTTGTAGTGGGGATATTATGGTGGATTGGGACGAGGATATGGTGCACAAAGGAGTACGAGGATTGGGATGGTGGTTGGGGTGAGGAAGGAAAGGGAAAAGGAAGTGAAGGAAGAAAGGGATGCCTGGAAGAGAAGGAAGTGGGGGAAAGAGGAGGAGAGGGAAGATGGGAAGAGAAGGAAGTGGGGGAGGGGGAGGAGGGGAAGGATGGAAAGACAGAACAAAGGACGACAAAAAAACAGCAGCAGACATGGATAGAAAAATAGGAAAAGGAAACGGAATGGTAGGAATGGGGAAAGGAGGGGTGGGGGACTGGGGAGGTGGGGTACAGAGGGAAGAGGTGGGATTCTGAGCCAACACTACCCCGGGAAGTGTCGCTACCCCTCCAAGAAGCGTCACTACCCCTCCAGGAAGCGTCACTACTCCTCCAAGAAGCGTCACTACCCCTCCAGGAAGCATCACTACTCCTCCAAGAAGCGTTCCGGGTAGAGTATCTTGTTGGTCTCGGTGGGAAGGTTGCGCCAGAAGTCCAGGTCCTGTTAAAATACATACCGGTACGTAAATATATCAGCCAGTTCCTATTTCATTCACCAGACACAACTAAAGAAGGGAATGTTAAATTTACCTAAACGTTTGAATAATTTAACACTAAACGGTAATGAAACAAAACTCTTTAACATTGCCCCAGTGTTTGCGTAATTGCATATCCAAGAGTTGTAAAGCATATAATAATAATAATATAAAATTATAATAATAAAAATAATAATAAAAATAATAATAACAGTAATAAGAAGAACAATCTCCCAGTCAAACGCCAGACGTGGTTGGTGGGGGCGCCCGTCATCCATCCGGTGTAGTGGCAATCTATTTCGGGGAAGCTCTACGGTGCCTGACAAGCCAAATTATTGCCTGTAAACCAGGAAATCATTTGATATGCTGGGTGGTAACCTTATAACCAACCAACACGCGTTCCTTACGTGTCAAAAAGTGGGTTAGAGGAGGATTATGCCCCTCCCCGGAAACAACTAAAACAAGAAGCCTCGGACCAGGACGGACAAACAAGTGACGGCCAAGGACCGGCCAAAGGACATGGTTCGGATAGCGACATGGAATGTAAGGGGTACGAATGATGGGGTGAAAGAAAGAGACTGTCCAGGTGCATGAAGGTGCAAAAGTGGGCACATGTGGATTAACGGAGACCAAATCGAGAGGCGAGTGTGTGAGAGAGTGGAAGTATGGATGGAGTATATGAGGAAGTATGGATGGGGTATATATTTTTTTTTTATGCAAGCAAGAAGGAGCCAAAGGCCACAGGCCTGCATACTGTTCCTTCCAAGAAAAAGCAAAAAACAATACAAAAGAGAGCCAAATTCAAGATCCGTTCAATTCGAGATGCCTGGACACACTGCGTTTGAAAGACTGGAGATCATAGGAAGTAGGAAATACAGACA
>JAGKTI010012848.1:0-23940 GCA_018397915.1 Birgus latro
TAGCTTAGTGGTGGCTTCTGCTTCAGTCCTTTCCTGGATGAAGACCTCTTTGCTTGATTGTTTTCAGCCATGGTGAAGCACAAAAAAAAAAAAGCAGGAAAGCACAAAAAGGAAGGGAAGAAGCTCGCAGGTAAGGGTACACGAGTAGACTAAAAATCCCGCTTGGTAGGCCTAGTTGCAGTACTGGCCACTAGACGTGGGTGGAGTGGGTGGAGAAAGCATTGTGTTGATTGGCTTCACAATCACAAGGACTGTGTGCTTAAATATGATTGGCTTCCAGTCATGAGTCGCGGCTACTATCCCGTGAGTTAAACATCTCCTCGGAAATAAGTCACTTTCTAGTGGAAAAACGTGAGTTAGAGCATTTTCCACGACTTCGGTGATAATGGTGACTTAGATGAGGACGCCATAAATTGATACGGTAATTCTTGAGTTAGAAGGATGTGAGTTATGCGAGTGCACTGTATATCATTGTAAAGGTAATTTATTGTAGTTTTCCATGGTTTAAACCAGATTTACATATCTTTATTGGTTTTTTTTTTCCAAATATTTTTCTACAGTAAGGTATAAAACTTTTGGTTTTCGCATAACTTCAGCTCATCATTTTGACATTTTATTTTCTTTTTTCTCCTTTCTTGAACATACTACGGTAAAGTACAACTATTCAGCTTTAAAATGACACAAGAACCAATATTCTAGCATGAAAAGTGTATATACCCAGTGGGATCAAAGAAAAATATTGCGCCGTGAAGATGAGGGTCAGCTTGAGAGTGGCTGACTCTAAGACAGACATAATGCATCCAGCCCGGAAATCTCATAATGAGGGTTAAGTGCAGTGATTTGTTTTTCTTTTTTATTCATGCCCTTAACAGGTAATTTTCTTTAGCTTTTGGTAAACTTTTTGAACTTAAGGAATAAGATAGCACCCAGAGTAAACCTCTTAAGATTTGAGAGGGATTTCCAAAGCTGAAGAATATCACATGGTAGCAGCAAGAATACGTGTTCACTAAAAAGGATGTCACAACAATTCGTTATTAATCCTCAGTAGTTTACAGAAAAATTCATTTTTTTCATTCATCATCCAATCCTACATTGCCTCATGAGAAGCGTAGGACCCCGGCACTAGGCAAGTTGGTCCTGACATTTAAGATGAGAGTGATCAGCCTCACTCATCCCTGAGTGGCATTACATGAGCAGGTAAACCCCACCCACCCCTTAGATATAAACCTTCACCGGCTCAATCCAATTGGAGCGCCGTGATTACCCACTAAACCACCAGGCGTCAAAATTTGGTTATATGGTTACCACCCAGCATAGTAAATGGTTTCCTGCTGTACAGGAAATCATTTGGTTTGTCACTCAGTGTAGAGTCACCCATAGGCAGAAGGAAGAGAAAAGAATGAAGGAAAGAAAAACGGAATGTAAAGTCACCCGTAGGCAGAAGACCCTTTAATATTCCCTTTTAACCTGTACAGTTGATTCGCCAATTTTCTCCAGTGGTAGTACCATTTGGTTGGAGCAGTAACTCCAACCACCCTTTGGATATAAATCTTCATCGGCTCAATCCGATTAGAGCACCGCAACTATCTACTAAACCACCAGGCGCCATAATTTGGTTATATGGTTACTGTTATAATTATATAAATAGGATGCAAGAGGGGTGGTTGGGGTTTATTACTGATGTAATGCCACTTAGGGATGGGTGAGGCTGGTCACTCTTATCTTAAATGTCAGGACCAATCTGCTTAGCCCCGGGCTCCTACGCTCCTCATGGGTGATGGATGGATAGAATGGATACAAGAGAATATTAAGATATAATACAGAACATAAACTGTTAAGGAGGAGGTGCTGCAAAGTCTGTTCTCTCACCCAGAATACAGCCTTTAAGAGTGGTGGAAGTAGTGATGATTAACTAGGAGGTATTTTTGCTGTGGCAATCATAGATTAACTTAAGTCAGGCATCTGGTAATAGATAGATGGATAAATTTGATGATTTACCAGAAGGGAATGAGATCAAGAAGGAAAAAGATTGTAGAAACTGGGGAATGTTAGTGCTTCAGTACAGTGACTTTTTTTTTTTTTTTTTGCTAACTCCTAACTTCTGTATTCATCTGTAAGGAAGATCTCTCTTAGTGATGGAGTTTGAATGAATCTTTATGAACCTCTTCAGTATGATGTCATTTTATATTTCTTGATACTGTCAAATGAGCTTAGGGGTCACACCTGATTGGGTGATACAGGATTGGATGGTGAGTGGATGGGACCTCTTCTAGTGAAAGGATTGAGGATAATCTGATGGAGAGTTGATATGAGATGATGAGGAAGGGATTGAGCTGTCACTTCTTTCATATGCTGTACAATCACATGCTGTACACTATGTTTACCTTGATTTAACCCTTTGAAATGGATGATGGACTTATGTTTTAATTTTCCCATCTCCAGGCACCTTTATTTATCTCAAGAGAGCCTTTTTGAACTGGGGATGTTATATATGGCCATCATCAACTCCTTCAGTATGAGAGGTCCTTCCAAACATGCATAAATCTGTTTGAAGACAGAAAGAATTTTAAAAATATAATTTATTTGAAGGGGTTAAGATTGCAAGGATTCAGGTGAATCATTGGGAATTTAGTTAAGGCGAGAGATGAGACAAAGAGAGTGGAGTGAAGGTATGCAGGTATCTTATTCTTTCCCTATAGTATTTTATTGTTTATTTATAATATGGAATGGAGATGATAATATAATATGGTTTAAACTGATTGTGAATTAGTTAAAGGAAGTAAAAATTGACTGGGGGTAATTGATGTTTTATTATTTTTTCTATTGGTTAAACAGTCATTATCATTGACTGATTGTGCCATTTTACCATAAATTGATCTTGCTAGGCATAAAAGTGATGCTGGACATTTTCATGCCTTTAATTATTATTGCTGTATTATTATTTTAGTGGTAGGTGGGGGCACTCACCATCCACTCACTTGATGTAGTGCTGCTCTTGGATGCCTGCCCTTTCCTCTCTTCCTTCCTTCTTTCCTCTTTTGTCTTTCCTTCATTCTTTCCTCTTCCTTCTGTCTATAGTTGACGCTACACTGAGTGACAAGCCAAATGGTTTCCTGTACACCAGGAAATCATTTACACTGCTGGGTGGTGACCATATAACCAAATTATGGTGGCTGGTGCTCCAGTTGGATTGAGCCTGTGCAGGTTTATATCCAAGGGGTGGTTGAGGTTTATTGCTCATGTAATGCCATTCAAAGATGAGTGAGGCTGGTCACTCTTACCTTAAATGTCAGGTCCAACTTGCCTAGCCTCGGGCTTATACGCTCCTCATAGGGCAACACAGGATTATATGATGAAGATGATTATTATTATTTTTTATTTGCTAGTACAACAAATTCCCTCCAACAAGGTCCAGGCTTCACTTCCATACATTGGAGGGGCAGAAGTCAAGAGTGAGAGCAGTGGAAATGAGTTATTTGAGGAAGCATGTGGAGTCTTATGGAGAAACAGACTGAGAAATGAGGAAATGAAGGAGTGTTGTGGTGTGGATGTGGATGTGATAGGAAGCATTAGGAGAAACACATTGAGGTGGTTTGGCCACGTGGAGAGGATGGAGAGTGAGAGACTGACGAGAAGAGTGTATGTGAGTGAGGTGGGGGGTGGGAGAGGGAGGGGGAGGCCAAGGGTGAGGTTGAGGGATGGAGTGGAGAGGTAAATGAGAGAGGGGGGTGTGAGCTGGGAGCAGGGCAGTGAAATGGCAGGGGACAGGGCGACATGGAGGCGATTTGTTTGTGCCCACTCCTTACGGGATTAAGGCGTCTGGCAATAGATGGTAGATAGTTAGATAGACGACAAGTTCCTTTCATCCTCACTCACTTCCCTAGGTATCAGTCTTTATCATGATACAAAAAGTTCTTTTCATATGTTGCCTATTTAAAAGCTTATTTTAGCAGTGATTTCCAAAGTAATTTACAGAAAAAATTGCCTCTGCATTGCTACCTGTAAAGTTTATGCAGGTTTTATCCACTTTACAGTACCAGTTGTACAGTGTGGACAAAGCTGTGATACTTTGGCATGCATCACTGACAGAATGAGGATTCACTGTACATTTCTTTGTTTATTGCAGAATCTGGATTATGAAATTGTGAGTGGGGCACGCCGTCAGGAGCGGCGCTGGGATCCCACAGAAAATGAGCAAGTTGTTCCTGAAGATAAAGACGTAAGTTATATACCCTGGTTCTTTACTGGTGCAATCAAAGGAGTACACTTGGATCTCAAGAGCATTTACAATTGTAGACAAAATTAGTTAGAATTTCAAACATCTTTGGTTAAGATGTAAATAACATATATTTTTTAACAAGGCTGATTTAACCAGTTAATTGTGACATATACTTGGGAAGGTAGAACAAAGCAATATGAGTATTTATGGACTACAGAATACAGTCAATCATCGAGTAACGTGGACGATAAGGAGTAGACAAGGACCGTGCCACTCAAACATGCATTCCTCAAGCAATATGTTTGCCTGTTCAGTATAATGGTACAATGTGTTGGGCAACTTTCCAAAACTCTTACTTTTACCCCATCTTACTACCCTACCTCACATAAATTACTCCCTACTTATACCCATAATCACGTTAAACACAGAAAGAGATATAACTATTGTAATTAAGAACATGAATGGTATTAAAATAGCATTAACAAAAACAGTAGTTAAGCTGGGTACCTGTGTGTTGTTGATGTGTAGATCCTTGGCACTCTTCCCTGCTCCCCACCCTCATTATTGTTGTTGTCATTGTCGAGATGCTGCTCCTGCACTTCCTTCTTCAACATCTAAGTTGAATCCTTCGATGTCCAGGGCTGAAACAACGGAGTTGACCTTGTTGTCGGAGGTGAATGTACCTGGATGTAAGCCAGCCAATCTTGGCAAGTCTGGTGGGTGACGTCACCGTGCACAACTTTCAAATTGTGTTGCCAGGCCAGCTGTCACTTTCTGCATAAGCTTGAGATTTTCCCTGTGTTGATTATGACCTGTCGTATTATGCAGACCATGTTAGAACAAATATGTGTTATTCAGCTGTGCAGTACTCATGGATTGACTGTACTTTAAGAGTGAATCAGTTGTATTGTAATCAGTCACTTTAAAATTAGAATTTTAACATAACTTTTCAAAAAGTAGGAATTGTAATTTTTGGTATCTTAGATTTTTGTCATTGAGATGCATAAATGCTGATATTTTATCACAGATTTTATAATGTATTTCACGTTGTTTGGCTATCTTTTACTATTTACCTTAAAGCCATATGATTCATTTGGGAGAATTCTGGGTCATGATTAATACTCATAAGAAGTGATGTACCATAGTGTTGCTCTAAATTACAGTACAGTAAAGAATTTCCCATTATATTTAATTGTAGATTGTATCACTGAAATATTACATAAGGACCTTAATTCCATAGTGGGTGGAGCACTGCAAAATAAAAATGGAGAAAAATGAAGTTAAAGTTTGTGGACTTTTGCAGTGCTGTGGAACCAGTGGGGAAGGTGCTGCTTAACATCTAACAGTTTTTTCTGTTTTTTTTTTCTTTCTTGTGTGTATCTTTTCTTTCTGATGTTCGTTGATTTTAACATTAATGCTGCCGGGTATTACCTAGGTAACTCATCGGGCTAGCCATAGCTGACAAGACTCGATGCATGGTATGCAGAAATTCTGTTGTAAAGTCAGCCAAGGCACTGAACTGTTGGCATAGTGGTAATTGGTATCACGTCACGTGTAGACCTTGAGGATGATGGTTACAGTTTTATGTCAAATAGGTGATCTGGAATCCGATGGTACTGTGTTAGCTGTAGTATGGGTACTGCTGGAACAGGTATGGAGTCTGTGATCACAAACAGGGTCGAGGAGCTTTTGAGAGGTACTCTTGACAGTTTTACTGAGGATACAGTGCACCCTCATACAGTGTGAGTTTATGAGCGGCAGAAATCCTCGCATTCCACGATTTCGAATTGTGTGAACCAAAGAACTTATGAGAAAACAGTATATGGTGGACAGCTAAAAAATTGTATATGGTGGACAACCCATCTAGGGCTTGGTCTTTGGGTCCCCTTCCAGCCTACTCAACCCTGCTTATACATTGTCTAATAGTACTTATAGTTGGACCAACAAATAGAACACCATGTACCTTTATTTAAGTGACTTCTGGGCTTGTTAACCCCTAAACCGCGGGTCGTCACTTTCTTGACGGTCGGGTGCAATGGATCATACCACGGGGCGCCACTTTTGTGACTCTGTGTTTTTTTTAATTCGCCCGGGCTTTCAGGTGGTGACTTGTATCATCTATCAGCACTGCCAATGTCCAACAATAGTCAGAGCTGCTAATGTCATCAGTACTCCCATCCATTGTTGACAATTTAGCCATTTTCCCCCATTCTTGACTCCCCTCCCAACCGCCCCTCCATTACCCTCTCGTGTCGTCTGCTCAGCCGCTCTGCGCTAAGTAAATCTTCTCCGGATTTTTCCACTGATTTCATCCATTAAAATGAGCCCTATGCCCTATTCTTATACAAAATAATATATATAAAAAAAAATATAAGGTAATTGATAGTGCCATACACCTGGAATTGGCTAATTATCACTTGGCAACATCCAACCTGCACTCGTTCGCTAATTTCCCCTGCTTTTTTCCCCGTGAAGTATGCCGTATGAGCTACTCTCGTAATATAAATGTATATAAGAAAGGAAGGGAGAAGCCTGAGTGATATTTATATTCACCTGGAACTACCTAATTTATTATGTACAGTATTGTCTAGATTTCCTATGACTTATTTCTTAGCATATACATTGGCAGCTGACATTTTCAACTCTTGGCTACCGAGATACGTATTGTACATTCAGTTCGCTCTCGTCCTTCACGGTGAAATCACGTCGCAGTCGCGCCCCTCCACTTCTGCTGCTTTTGCGCCCATTATAAAAGGCCCTGTGGCCTCTACACCTACTAAACATCGTGTGGGAAGCGGTAAAGGACTGTAGATGTATATAAGTGTAATAAAGTACTAGAAATAATAAAGTGTGAGTGTGTATATGAGTAAGAAATGACAGAATACCAGCGGCGAATTAGTGCGAGTGGGAGGCTCATACGCGCTCGTATTTTACATTGCTTTCACAGTGTTTTTTTTTTTTTAGTATGGATTCCAAACTACTTGGAGATCATTGAATAGTGTTTCTAGTGTTAATATCTGGCAGTGATATTCATATTATGGGAGGTCGGGGAGCGTAAAGTGGAGACTTAGTTACCCAACATCAGAAGTCTTCATAACTCCTACGGTAGTCGATGAGTGCTAAAAAAAACATCCCAGGAGATAGCTGAAGGTATGTGCCATGTGCATATGTAATTATAATATTCTAGGACTAGTAACTTATTTTTGGCAAATATTTTTAAAAAGTCAGTCGGATCGCGAATATCCCCGTAGGATGGGCACAGCGTGCCTCTGACAACCCCGCGGTTTAAGGGTTAAGAAGGGAGGGGGGTGGGTGTCTGAAGGTGGGGCGTCTGTTCTTGCACCGTGGGGCGGGGCGTCCCATTGTCACTCTCAGGTCCACTGCTGATACCTCCTGGAGGTGCCATAAAGCCTTGAAAGTCGACAGCTGAGACCATGATGAACAGGTGGGTACTGCTGTGATGCTAAAACAGACCATAGGATGCGAAGTACAACGTGTGTTCTTGTGGCAATATGGAGGAGAAGTGTCTGTTTATCCAGGAAAGTCGATAGATGGCATGCAGATAGCTGGCCAGTTGCCCGCCATTTTGAATCTGGCTTGTTGCCAGCCACCTGGCTTCATGTGACTGACTCGCATTGTCCAGCCCGACACTCATAGTAATGGCAGGAAGTCCATTTTTGCCTTGGAACCATACAGCCGATTCACATGTTGGGAAGTTCGATTTGCAGATTTTGCATTCGATAAAAATAAGCATTTTCTAGGTTGACCTCGCATTGTAGATGATTCACACCGTGTGAGTTCACATTGTGTGGGGGGGCACTGTATACTGTATCTTCAAGGCTGAAAGCTTTGGAAGATGGGATCATATGGCGATCCCCTATGAACCCTCCATATCATTTGCTGACATCCTGAAACAAGAATTGAAGGAGCTATGGAAGGAAGCCATCAATAGTCTTGAGTAGTCGTAGTAGCTGTTCTCTAGACAGTCTGACCAAGCAGCCCCGAGTCCCTAAGGAAGGCCATGGCCGAGACCAGGCTTTCCCACACAGTTCTCAAGGAGTGTATGTTGTGTTGTTGGCATAGGTGATTGTGTGCAATGCAGTCTTCCATAATGTGCTTAATAGTATGGGGTGCTGTGTTACATCCTGGACAGGCATCAGCGACGGAGTCATCCAGCCTCTTCTGATAACTTAAGAGGGCTGGATGATGCCCACATCTCAGCCTGGCCAGGTGGACCCTGTCCTCACGGGGGAGATAGGATTCAGAAGGATGGATATCTGGAGGCCGTGCATGCAGCTGTGTGTTGTCTTTGAGTGACTGAATGGAATGGCAAGTGATTTGAGTATGAATATGCTTCTGGAAGCTGGTCTGAGGCAGGCATTGCAGAAGAGATGATAGTACTGTATTTGTGTATGATATTGTGTGCTGGGTGTTGTTTTAATGTTCCTTGGTGTGTGTTGATGTGCTACCATGTAGTGTAATGGATGTTGTGGATTTGTGGAGGCTGCAGCGAGAATTTGGGTGCCTCTCATGTCTAGATGATCCATGACTTTGAGGACTTTGGTTTCTTGGTGTAGGTGGTCTGTAGGTGTAGTATATGTGCAGCCTGTAATTATTTTTTAGGGCCTTGTTTTGTATGGTCTGAGGAGTGTTATAGTGTGTTTTAGTGAGGTTAGGAGCCCAAGCAGGGCTTGCGTAATTCATCACTGAACGTATATATTGTTTGTATACTGTGGTGGTGGTTTCTTTGTTGTGTCCAAATGTTATTTGGGCAAGTGACTTCAAGGCATTGAGTCTAGGTACACCAAGGATTTTGTGTGTGTGTGTGTGTGTGTGTGTGTGTGTGTGTGTGTGTGTCTGTGTGTTAGGGGAGTGTTGTCTATGGTGAGGTGTGGAATGTGACTGTATTCTGCTGTCCAGTTTGTGAGAAGGGTCACTGTAGATTTGGCTGAGGCTATTTTGAGTCTGTTTGTGGTGAACCATTCATGTAGTGTGTTGAGGTAAGATTGAAGAATGTGTGTGGCTGTGTTTGCATTTTGATGTGTGCTTATAAGTTTTGTCATCTGCATAGGAAGCTATGTGTATCTGTGCTGTGTGGGGTTTGGGTATGTTATGCATGTATAGGTTGAAGAGTGTAGGGGACAAAACAGATCCTTGGGGGAAGCCATTTGTGAAGTTTCTGATGTTCGAGGACTGACTGGCAAAAGTTACGTGTGCACATCTGCCTGCTAAGTAGTTTGCCAGCCATCTTTTTGTGTTATTGTGCATGTTTGTGTTGAATATTTTGTTTGTGAGGTTGTGGTGGGGGATGGAATCAAAAGCTTTTCTAATGTCTAGTGTGACAAGGAGTGTTCTATGTGGTGGCCTAGCTGAATTCATGCCATCAAAAACTCTCTGTGTGAGGTCTGTAAGAAGAGTGTTTGTGGAGTGTAGTGGCCTAAAACCATGTTGTGATGGGGCTAGGGGGGTGTGAAGTGTAACTAGTTATAGTACTAGTCTTTCAGTGACTGGAGGGGGTGAGTGTCATGAGGCGGTGTGAGGAAGGTAACGTGGGGTCTTTGTTGGGTTTGGGGATAGTGATGATAATGCCATGCCTCCAGATGTTGGGTATTATGTTGTGTGAGTAGCTGTAGTTTGATATGTTGGTAAGTGCTTGTATGCCTTGTTTTCCAGGGTGTTTAAGGTGTATGTTGCTTATGTTGTCTGGTCCACAGGCAGATGAGTGCTTGAGGTTGCTGATGCTGTGCTTTGTCTGGTTGTAAGAGAAAGGTGCAAAGTTTGGGTTTGTGGGGAACTGTCTCTTACGTCGGATGATACGTCGGTCGTCATGATGGGGGTTTAGATGGCTGACATGTGAAAAGTGATTGATGAGAGTGTTTGCTTGTTGTTTGCTTGAAGGTATGGTGTGTGTTGTTGTGATGACAGCATGTGATTGTGTAGTGTTGCTGTTGGAGAGTGTGATACTGTTTAGTGTTTTGTACAGTTTGCTGGTGTTTGTTTTGTGATCAAGCGTTTGGAGATAATTATTCCAATTTAGTGTTTGCTGTTCTGATATTTTATTGTTTATTAGAGTGTTGAGTTCTTGTATTTGTTGTATGGTGTCATTTGTATGGGGTGTTCGGGATTGTCGTAGTTGTCCTGTTGTCTGATGAGGCATTGAATTTCTGGTGTGAAGTTGGGGTTGTTTTTTTTTTTTTTTTTGCCTCTAGGGATGTGTCTTTTGTCTGCATTTTGTATAATTGTATTGAAAGTGTGCACAGCAGTGTTGATGTTTCTTATGAATGTACTGTTTAATGTTTCAAAGTGTTGTTCTGTTTCAGTTGTGAAGGCCTCCCAGTTGGCTGTCTTGTAATTAGTGTATGTGTGTCTGTGGCCAGCTGGGGTGATTCTGGTTTTGGTAATGATGATGATCTGGAGGTGGTCAGAGCCAAGGGTTTTGACCACTCTCCAGGATGTTGTGGGGGCAAGGTTTGGGGAGCAGGTGATGTCTGGGAATGATGGGAGTTAGAGGGCTTGGTGTGGGATATGGGTATGCTGATTGGGATGATTGAGTATGAAAAGATGATCTGTATGGGTTTTGTAGTGCCAGCCCTCTGTCTGTGTCAGGGTTGTTGACATACCAAGCCAATGCCTTGGCATTAAAATCACCACCCAGGATGATGATGGGTATGTTAGTGATGTGGTGTATTTGTGGAGAGTAATTATGTGGTACTGTGGGGGATTATTGGGGGGGAATGCATATATTGACGATTGTTGTGTGTGATTTGTTACCAGTGCATATTTTAATTGATTGTATTTCTGTCGTAGTGTCATGTAGGGGGAGAAGGGAGAAGTGTCTTTGTGTGTGCACTGGTATCTGAAAAGTTGATGGATTTGTGTATCAGGGTGATGAGTCCACCGCCACCGCCGTCGGCCCGGTCTTGTCTGATGGTTGTGAAGTTATGAAATGTAGGTGTTTTTGTGTTGTGCATAGTTTTGTTACCTGTAAGATGGCAGTGTGTATATTGTGTTGTTTGATGAATTGTGTGAGTTCTTGTTTTTTTGTGTTTATGCCATCTATGTTTAATTGGAGAATGTTTATGTTATGTGTACAATGTGTGTTGGGTGCTGCAGCACGGAGGGGAGGTGGTGGTCTGAGTGGAGGGGAAGGGGTAGAAGAAGGTTGTGATGGAGGTAAGGGTTGGGATGGATTAGGTTGGGGTGGGATAGAAGGGGTTAGGAGATTGGATGGTGTGGGAAGGATTGGTGGGTTGGGCTGAGCAGGTGTAGGGGACGTAGGAGTAGGGTTGATGAGGGGGTTAGTGGGTGGGGGGAAGGAGCATAAGGAGCAGGTCCAGGTGTTTGTGTAGTCTTTTCTGGATGCAAGTGTTGTGCAGGTATAATGGGTCCAGTTCTTGCAGGAATTGCACTGAACTGAACCCTTTTTCTGTTGGCTCGACGTGATAGGTTTTGAGCATATTGGATATGAGTATTTGTTGGGGGGTCCTGGATTGCTCTTAGTGTCTTGAGTTGTGACAGAACAGAACATAGCCAACACTAGCATTGAAACCAAAGGTCAGCACTGAGAATTATAAGGCTGGGCTGCCTGCAGCTACCATAGTTGTGGAGAGGGCACTGAAGTTTGTTGTAGTTAATACCTGTAAGGAAAGAAGATCTGGGTCTCTTATTGTTAAGCTGCCCACAGAAAGAGCCAAAGCAGATGCCTGTGCAGGAATTTAATCATGTTTTGGTTTTGATGCTATTTACCAAGCATCATGGTCAAAGAAAATGCTACCAAAGATGACCATGACAGGCTTTTCTCTTTCCCTGGACAACACTGACATTATTCTAAGCATTTTAGATATGAATAGCAGAATTAAGATGCTCATGAAAAGTGGTCATACTCTCAACCGTCTATTCACAAGAACCAAGAATAATACATAAAGTGCCATCTTATAGATGTCCCCAGAAGTGCACTCCTTCATTGTTGAACAGGGCAGGTATATCTCTGTAGGTCTTTTAAGATGCCATGCCTT
The DNA here is from genome assembly GCA_018397915.1 of Birgus latro. Lineage (NCBI taxonomy): Eukaryota > Metazoa > Arthropoda > Malacostraca > Decapoda > Coenobitidae > Birgus > Birgus latro. Next base: position 12,235 of record JAGKTI010012848.1, read on the forward strand.
CATAAAATTCTGGGTTATACAGTTTCGCCGCTGTTGGGGTCATGGTCACACATTTGAGAACTGTTTATTTTATTCATTCATTATCTAATCCAGTGTTGCCCTACGAGGAGCATAGGATCCTGGGACTAGGCAAGTTGGTCCTGACATTTAAGATGAGAGTGACTTCAGAGATGGACTGACGTGGGAGATGTTGTATGCTGATGATTTCGTGTTGATTGCAGAGAATGAAAAGGAGGCGAAGGAAAGATTTAAGAAATGGAGAGATGGTATGGGGCACAAGGGCTTAAGGGTAAATGCAGATAAAACAAAAGTTGTGATACCTAGGGTTGGTGCCAGTACAATCAGAGGAGAGGGAGAGTGGCCATGTGCAATTTGCCACAGAGGTGTGGGAAGTAATTCTATCTTGTGCAGTGTTTGTGATAAATGGGTGCACAAGAGATGTAGTGGTACTAGAGGTAGACTGCAAGATAATGCTGATTTTATGTGTGCGGCATGTCGGGGAGAGCAGATGGAGATTGTTAGGCATGAAAAGATTGAACTTGCTGGTGAGTCTCTTGGGTGTGTGGAAGAGTTTTGTTATTTGGGAGACATGTTATGTGCCGGAGGTGGGGCTGGAGCTATCTCGGTTGCTTGGGTGAGAAGTGGTTGGAGGAAGTTCAGGGAGCTGTTGCCTCTCCTGACATTGAGCATGTGTTAGGAGTGTGATGCTGTATGGTAGTGAGACCTGGGCAGTAAAGGAAGAGGATATTCGCAGATTTAAACGTACAGAAATGACAGTGATTAGGTGGATGTGCAGTGCATCCCTGAGTGCAAGGCCTGGGGGGGCTGGGTTTACGATGGAAGAGTTGAGAGGTAGGATGGGACTGGAGTGTATTGGTGTTGTGATGAGGAGAGGTAGGTTGAGGTGGTTTGGGCATGTGGAGAGTATGGGGGATGATAATTGGTTGCAGAGGGTTAGAAGTGTTGATATTGGGGGTGGGGTTGTGAGGGGTAGACCGAGAAAGACATGGGACGAGGTCATTAAGTGTGACCTCAGGGTTAAGGGATTGAACAGAGAGGCTGCCAAAGATCGAGCAGCATGGAGAGCCGCCATTAGGTGACCAAGGCCGACGCATGCAAGCATGTTGGCCTTTAAAAACGAAATGAAACGAAACGAAACGTGACCGGCCTTACTCATCCATGAATGGCATTACATGAGCAATAAACCCCAACCATCCCTTAGAAAAAAACCTGCACAGGCACAATCCAACTGGAGCACCTTAATTACCCACTAAAACACCAGGCACCATAATTTGGTTATATGGTTACCACCCAGCATAGTAAATGGTTTCCTGCTGTACAGGAAACCATTTGGCTTGTCACTCAGTGTATAGTCACCTGTAGACAGAAGGAAAAGGAAAGAATGTAGGAAAGCAGGATAGAAGAGGAAGGAAGGAAAGAAGGAAGGAAGAGAGGAAAGGGCAGGCACCTAAGAGCAGCACTACATCAAGTGAGTGGACAGTGAGCACCCTCACCTGCCACTTCTGAGAACTGTGCTAGAAAGAAGAAGCAATGAACCCAAATGTGTTATTTGTGTTATAGCCCGTAAATCTAAAGGCTGTGGTATTAGAGGCTCTCCCAAATGCAGAAACTGCTCTTTTTAGTAGGGCACCAAGAAGCTGATGTTTATTTTCACTCAGTGGCTCATTTTCGTCAAGGCGAGAGTGTCCACTTTTTTTTTTTTTTTTTTTTTTTTTACAAGGAAGAAGGAACCAAAGGCCACAGGCCTGCATACTGTTCCTTCCAAGAAAAAGCAAAAACAATACAAAAGAGAGCCAAATTCAAGATCCGTTCATTTCGAGATGCTTGGTTTTTGAAAGACTGGAGATCATAGGAAGTAGGAAATACGGACAGAGGAAGACAGTTCCAGAGTTGACCAGTTGCATAAATGAAGGACTGGGAGTAACGCTTAACTCTTGCATTGGAAAGTTGGACAGAAAAAGGATGAGAGTTTGTTGCTAGATGGGTACTACGTGCCCGTCGTAGAGGTGGAGGGATGCAAGCAGACAGTTCAGAGGAACAGTGACCATTGAAGTAGTGATAGAAGAGAGATAAAGATGCAACAGTGCGGCAAAGAGACAAAGGTTGAAGGGAATCAGTAAGAGGAGGAGAGTTAATGAGACGAAAAGCCTTTGACTCCACCCTATTGAGAAGAGCTGCATGTGGGGAGCCTCCCCACACATGAGAGTTATACTTCATACACGGGCGAATAAAACCCGTGTACAAGGTTTGGAATCGCCTTAGCACACCTACTCTCTTGGAAGCAGATTTCACAAGAGATGTAGTATGTTCTTTCCAAGACAAATCCCGAGAGAATGAAACCCCAAGCATGTTCAAGGATGATGCAGGACATAACTGTTCATTATTAAACATTAGTGGGTAATCCCGAGGAAGATTTTGTCGGGTTGATAAGTGTAAGAACTGAGTTTTTGATGCATTAAAAATAACAAGATTATTTTTACCCCAATCAGAGATACGAGCCAAGTCAGACATTAGGTGTGCCATAGCCTCATTCCTTTTTTGTTGAAGTAACTGCTGAGATGGACGTTGCGGGAACCGAATGGAAAGGTGAAGGGTGGAATCATCAGCATATGAGTGGATATGGTTAGATTTACAGTTTAGAAGGTCATTGATGAATAAAAGGAAGAGAGTTGGTGATAGGACAGAGCCCTGAGGAACACCACTGTTGATAGGTCTTGGAGAAGAACGATGGCCGTCTACAACAGTGGCTATAGAACGACCAGAAAGGAAGCTAGAGATGAAGGCACAGATAGAAGGATAGAAACTGTAGGAGGGCAGTTTGGAAATTAAAGATTTATGCCAGATTCGATCGAAAGCCTTTAAGATGTCAAGTGCAGTGGCAAAGCTTTCGCCAATGTCCCGAAAGGAGGATGACCAGGAGTCTGAAAGGTAGGTGAGAAGATCGCCAGTGGAGCGTCCCTGACGGAACCCATACTGACGATCAGAGAGAAGGTTGTGACAGGAAAGATGCTTTAAAATTTTTCTGTTAAGAATTGACTCAAAATCTTTTGAGACACAGGATGTTAAAGCAATTGGACGATAGTTAGAGGGTTGGGAATGGTCACCCTTCTTTGGGACAGGCTGAATGAGAGCAAACTTCCAGCAAGAAGGAAAGGTACAAGTTGATAGACAAAGGCGAAAGAGTTTACCTAGGCAGGGTGTAAGCACAGAAACACAGTTTTTGAGGACAACAGGAGGGACTCCATGAGGCCTATATGCCTTGTTAGTATTGAGGCCAGTGTTGGCAGAAAATGCATCATCTGAAGACATTTTAATGTCAGTCAAGAGGAAGTCAGAGGGGGGAAGTGATGGAGGAATAGCACCAGAATCGTCTAAGGTGGAATTGGAGGGGAAAGTCTGAGCGAAGAGATCTGCTTTATCAGTAGAAGAAATAGCTACAGAGCCATCAGAGTAGAAAAGAGAAGGGAAGGATGATGAGGTAAAGTTGTTAGAAAGGTTTTTGGCAAGGTGCCAGAAGGAGCGAGAAGAATTCGAGTTGGAGAGTTGAGAACATGTAGCACAGAAGAAATTATTTTTAGCAGAGCGAAGAACAGACTTAGCACGATTCCGGGCAGAAATATATAAAAGATGTGATTCAGGGGTGGGTTGGCTCCGGTACCACTTACAGGCTCTCTCCTTGTTGCGGACACCATTAGAACAAGGGTGATTAAACCAAGGTTTTCTTGCATTAGTCAGAGGATAAGAAAAAGGAATGTGTGCTTCCATGCCTGAGAGAATAACCTCCGTAATGCTCAAGGCACACTCAGATGGCTCCCGGCCATGGAAGCAATAATCATTCCAAGGAAAATCAAAGAAGTACTGCCTGAGGGCCTCCCAATTTGTAGCTCCAAAGTGCCACAGGCGGCGTTTCTTTGGAGGGTCCACAGGCTGTACTGGAGCGATAGGACAGGTTAAGGTAATAAGGTTATGATCGGAGGAGCCCAACGGAGGGAAAAGATTAACTGTATAAGCAGAAGGATTAGTTGTCAGGAAGAGGTCAAGTATGTTGGAACTCTCTCCAAGGCGGTCAGGAATACGGGTAGGGTGCTGTACAAGCCGCTCTAGGTCATTAAGGATAAAAAAGATGTAGGCTTGTTCACCAGGTGGATCAGTGAAAGGAGAGGAGAGCCAAAGGTGGTGGTGAACATTGAAATCTCCCAGAATGGAGATTTCAGAGAAAGGAGAAATGGATAGAATGTGTTCCATCGTAGAAGTAAGATAGTCAAAGAATTTTTGATAGTCAGTAGAATTAGGAGATAAGTAAACAGCACAGATATATTTAGCCAGAGAATGACAGGAAGGCCAAAGCCAGAAAGTAGAGAATTCAGAAGAATCAAGTTCAAGAACACGAGAGCAAGATAGATCGTTGCGTACATATACGCAACAGCCACCTTTGGCTTTGAAATGAGAATAGAGAAGGTAGGAGGATACAGAAAAGGGTTTGCTGTCAGTTGCCTGAGACAGCTGAGTATCAGAGAGAAAGAGAAGGTGAGGTTTACAGGAGAAGAGGTGATGTTCAACAGAGCGAAAGTTAGAGGAAAGGCCGCGAATGTTACAGAAATGAAGAAGGAGTAAGTCAGACAGTGGTTCCAGGTAGCTCTGTGAGTTGTCACCTGGAGAGGGGCGGATGGTGGGGGCATTTATTGTCCCCCCCCCGGGGACTCCGAGGCATGATTTTTGTGCGCCATTTTCTTGCAGATTTTGAAAAGGAAGTGTAGTGTGCCTGTAGTTTGGTGTTGACAGTTAGAGAAACTTGTATTGGAGAGCATGCTGGACTACTCTCTGTGTTACCGAGACACTGAAAAAGTTCAGCAAAGGGGGATGGTCAGGAACAAGTCCTGATGGCTGATGAAACGGGTGCTCCAGCTCTCCCTGTCATCAGCCTTCCATCCACCTTGGGAGTACTGCCCTGCTTGACTGATCAATTTGAAACACCAACATTGTCCACTCAGAATACTGATGTCCTCCTTGTATCAGTTAGAACTCGGTCTTCTGAACATTCGTTCCATTCCAGAGAGGATAGACTATATTAGTGAACTTTTAAATCAGCATGAGCTTGACAGTTTGTATTTGACTGCAACTAGGTTGTGTAAATCCAGTATTAATATTATTCTTAGTGCTTGCCTAAGACACATTCTTTGATAGGTGCTCCCAGGGCTGCTGCCAACTATATGCATACTACACTGGAGTTGTAGCACTCCTCTAGTCTTGGTGCACACGAATGTGTCTCACAAAAATTCTGACTTTACTCCATCATTTCATTCATTTCATTTATGAAGGCTCCAACTTGCTTCCATGCATCACCTAATGGCAGCTCCCCATGCTGCTAGATCTTTGGCAGTCTCCCTATTCTGTCCCTTACCCCTTAGGCACACTCTATGACCTGATCCCAGGTCTTTTTCAGTCTTCCTCTCACAATCCTACTCTCAGCATTCACACTTCTCACTTTCTGCACCCAGTTGTCATCCTCCATCCTTCCCTCTACCTCATCTCATCATAACATCAATACATTCCATTCCCATCTTCCTCTTAACTCTTCCATCATAAACCTAGCCCCTTCAGGCCTTACGTTCAAGGACGCACTGCACATCCATCAAACCATTGTCATTTCTGTATGTTTGAGTCTGCAAATATCCTCTTCCTTTACTGCCCAGCTCTCATTACCATACATCATTGCACTCCTAACACATGCTGCATACAGAGATCTCTTAGCACGGAGGGAGAGCCCTGTCAATGTCAGGCAAGTTAACAGCTCCCTGAACTTCTTCCAACCACTCCCCACTCTAGCCACAGATCCTCACCTCCAGCACATAACGTGTCTCCCAAGTGACAAAACTCTTCCATACACTCAAGAGACTCACCAGCAAGATCAATCCTATCACACCTGACAGTCTCCACATGTTCTCCCCTACACACTGCAAACATGAAATTGCATTATCTCAGAGTCTATCTCTAATACAACTACATCTCTTATGCACCCACTTGTCACAAACATTGCACAAGGTGGAATTACTTCCTACACCCCTATGGCAAACCACACATGGCCACCCTCCTTATCTTTGACAGTACCACCACCAGTCCTAGATACCATCACCTTTGTTTTATCTGCATTTACTCTCAAGCCCTTGTGCATACCATCTCTCCACTTCCTAAATCTTTCCTCCACCTCCCATTCGGTGTCGGCACTCAATACCAAATCATCTTCTTACAACATCTCCCACGGGAGTCCTTTTGAAGTCACGTGAGAGGGCGTTAAGCACCATGATAAACAATAAGGGGCTCAAGACTGACCCGTGATACACACCAAGAAAGAAGATATTGATATTCATATTGGAGGTGGGAAATACAAATTATGGAGAAGAGACAGAAAAGAAAAAATGGGAGGAGGAGTGATGATAGCAGTGAAGGACAATATAAACGTAGATACTGTGGAAATTGCAGAGGGCTGGGCTGAAGCCATAAATTTGAAACTAGAAACTGGGGAGAATGGTAAGAGAGATATGGCAGTGGTATATGTTCCCCCTAAGACGAGAGCATGGAATGATGATGAATACCAGGAGATGTTGTCAGACATGGTTAGTTATCTACAGAAAGTGATCGAGAAAAGCAACAATATAATCCTAATGGGTGACTTTAATTGTAAAGAGGTGAACTGGGAGGAATGGGACTCGGGAGGCAGCGAAGATTCGTGGGGCACTAAATTGTTAAATATAGCAATGAATAATGTAATGACACAGTGGGTTAAAGAAGAGACACGATTCAGAGGTGATGACACACCAGCAAGATTAGATTTGCTACTATCCAAAGAACCTGATGTAATTGAATCATTAAATTATCTGTGTCCTATAGGAAAAAGTGATCATGTGGTCATTGAGTTCCAGATGATAATAGGGAACGTGGTGCCAAGAGATGAGCTTTATAGGCAAGGAAGATACAACTTTGGGAAAACAAATGTTGCAGAATTGAGAAAATTTTTTGAAAATGCGGACTGGAGAAAATTCAGAGAAACAAGAGAGATACAGAGGAAGTGGGATATCTTTTTAGACCTCTACAATATGGGAGTGGAAAAATATGTGCCAAGAGTAAGTGGGAAAGAAAACAGGAAAAAGGTGTGGTTTAATAGGTGTATAATAGCGAAAAAAGAGAGGGACATGGCATGGAACAAATGGAGAAAGAGAAGTAATATCAGAAAAAAGGAAGAATATAAAAGAACTAGAAATGAATATACAAGAATACGTAGAGAGGAAGAAAGGAACTTTGAAAAAGGTATAATTGACAAATGTAAGGATGAACCCAAATTGTTTTATAGATTTGTTCATGGCAGATTGAAGCAAAGGGAAGGAATCATCAAACTGAAAGTAGAAGGAGAGGTCTACAAGGGTGCAGTAATGCAAGCTGAAGTAATGAACAAATGTTTCCAGTCGGTTTTCACTAAGGAAAGGGAGTTTGTGGAAGGAGAGGGAATGATTAGAAATGTAGTGATAAAAGATATAAAAGTGGAAGTGCAGGAAGTGTATAAATTACTGGGAGCTCAAGATGTAAGGAAGGCCCCAGGACCGGATGGAATCTCTAATTGGGTACTGAAGGAATGCAGAGAACAACTGGCGGATAAGATTCACAATTTAATTGTGTGCTCATTGGAAGAGGGGAAAGTGCCTCGGGAATTGAAGAGGGCAAATGTGGTGCCAATCTATAAGGGAGGAAACAAGGAAGAACCCCTGAATTATAGACCAGTGTCCCTAACCAGTATGGTTGCAAAATTGTTTGAGAGAATCCTGAAAGATAGATGGATAAAATATCTGGAAGAGATGAATATTTTGACTGAAAGTCAGTTTGGATTCAGAAGTGGAATGTCATGTGTTTCCAACTTGTTGAGCTTCTACTCAAGGGCGATTGACGAGCTACAGGAGAGAGACGGTTGGGTGGATTGTGTGTACTTAGATCTGGAGAAGGCCTTCGACAAAGTACCCCACAAGAGACTATTATGGAAATTAGAGCATATTGGAGGACTTAAGGGAAGCCTCCTGGAATGGATGAGAGACTTTTTGAGTGACAGACAATTGAGGACAGTAATAAAGGACAGGACATCTGGATGGAGGGAAGTAACAAGTGGTGTTCCACAGGGCTCGGTGTTGGCACCAGTAATGTTCTTGATTTATGTAAATGATATGGTAGATGGGGTGAACAGCTACGCAAGCCTGTTTGCTGATGATGCAAAGATCTTGAGAAAGGTAGAGGTTGAAGAGGACTGTAAAATGCTACAGGAGGATCTGGATAGGATATATGATTGGAGCCGGATGTGGGAAATGAAATTCAACGCAAAAAAATGTAAAATTTTGGAAATGGGTAAAAGTACCAAGAGGCCATCATTGAATTATTTGATGGGTAATGAACCAATTAGAAAAGTGAGAGAAGAGAAAGATTTGGGAGTGCTGGTCCAGGATAGTTTGTCACCTGAAAAGCACATAAATAAGATAGTGAGAGAGACATATAAACTCTTGACCAATATAGGAGTGGCATTTCATTACATGGATGAGGAGATGATGAAAAATTTGATAGTGGCCATGATCCGGCCCAGGTTAGAATATGCAGCAGTAGTGTGGTCCCCACACAAAAAGAAAGATATAACCAAGATTGAGAGAATACAAAGAACAGCAACCAAGATGGTCCCTAGTCTGGCAGATTTGCCATACAGAGAGAGGCTGGAAAGGCTGGATTTGCCCTCCTTAGAGGAAAGGAGAAAGAGGGGTGACATGATTGCAGTGTTCAGGAGGACCATGATAGGAGTAGATAAAATTGACAGAGAAAATCTGTTTGTGTGGGATGAGAGAGCAACAAGAGGACACGGAATGAAACTAAAGAAGCCAAGTTGGTTGAAGGACATCAAGAAATATAGTTTTCCGTATAGATGTATAGACCTGTGGAATAGCCTGGACAAAGAGATCGTCCAGTCTAAAAACTTAAATGAGTTTAAGGCAAAATTTGACTTATTGAGAAACAGAGACGGGATCCCACGAGCGTAGCTCATTTCCTGTTTATCACAATTAGGTAAATACAATTAGGTAAATACACCAACATTCACAGAAAACTTATCGCTAAAATCTCCATATACTTTCACCTGGGTGCGAGCAGCCACATACATAGCCATAATCACTCTAAGCAGCGACTTCTCGATCCCAAACTTTCTTGTTGCCCACTTCACCACCTCCCTAAGGACTTTGTCAAAGGCCTTCTGCACAAAGTACAGATCCATTTTCTTTCCTGTATATTTTTCCTGAAGCTGTGAACAGTGATTATGACAACAGTGGTCCCTTTGCCTGGCATAAACCCAAACTGCATCTCATCAATATTCACTCTTTCTCCAATCATGCCTTCTAGAACTCTCTCCATTATCATCCTTTTCTGGTCTAAAAGTTTTATTCCTCCATAATTTCCTCTTTCCGGGACATCACCCTTCCTCTTGTACGCATTTACAGTCACACTTTCCACCCAATCATCTGGGACAACGCACTTATATATAATTGTATTTCTCAAGTCAGCAACTAACCCCACTCCTATATCTCCAGAGGTCCTCAGCATTTTGCCAGTCAATCTAGACACACCTGCCACCTTTCCCACCTGCATTCTACCCTTTGCCTTGCTTACAGTAGCAGCGTCAATCAAAGACTATTGGCCAAACACTGGATCCACTGACTTCAAACCTTCCCAGTCCCAGTCTAACTCCTCATTCACCAACCAGTTATAATGCTGTATCCAAGCATCTTTAATATCATGACTCTTCACCACTATCTTTCCTTCGTCATTCTTTACACACTGCTCACCTGTGATATTGCTGTTTTCAATCTTCATCTGATTTGCCACCTGAAATACCATATATCTTGTAAAAGTTTCAGAGACTCAGACTTTGTCCTTTATACAGTACCTCCTATCTTGTAAGTGTAAATGAGTGCCAGGCACTAATGAATTCCCTAGGAAGAACTGGTGCATTTGTGAAACAAGAGATCAGATTATTATCGTTATTATTTATATTATTATTATTATGGGATCAGGGTACTTTGTTTCAGGTTGAGAGGTATTTCAGTGAGGTTGGTCTTCATTTTGACCTGATGTTAGTGTTGCCTGGCATTAGATTGACATGACCGATTTTGGACCTTATGGGAGTCAAAATGTGCATTTCTGTGATTAAAGCACAGCAGAAGAAGGGTTTGGGAAGCCGTTGGTATGTGTGACTCAGAGTAGTCAGGACAGCACTTGACTCACTATGGCAGGGGTTGGCAGTTAGGGGTAAATTATCCCATCAGGGGTAATTTAAAGTTTTCTGGGTTTGACAAAACCCATCCAGATTACAGTACAGTAGTTGGTATTATTGGAACTTATATCTAGAAAATGAGACTATCAAATTTTGGCAGGCTAACAAGATACATCATGCCTGCTTCCTTCCAGACAAATATGTGTTAACCCTTTCACGCATGGTAAGTTTCAGTAAGTTTTCTGGCTCATGATTTTATTCCAACTCCCCCCTCCGCCAGCCCCCCTGCGTGCCTATGAAAACATGTATTCTCGCCATTATTTCCACCACCCAGGCGTATATATTGCCATAAAAACTACATCATCTAATTTGCTGATGTTTGTTCTAGCTGATAAGCAAAAAAAAACAAAAAAAAATAACAGAAGTACAAATAGAAGTACATTAGGCTGGTGTGAAAAAACTTTTCGGGAACATCAATCTCACGTCCCAGCATTATAGCTCAAATGTTTTCCATCATATATCTAATTGTTAGTATATCTTTAGAAAGAGAATTTCCTCAGCTTTCCAACAGTGTGTGTGGCATTTTGTTACGATTTTTAGTTTTCGAGAAAATGGCCAAACCAAGAGTAATCACCTACAAGGAACTGATTTTTTTGTTCACGGTGAGCTAACGAAGAAGTTTTCTTGCAGATGTTACATTTTTATTTCATGAACATACATAGAATTTTATGTGCTTCATCATGTTTCATTCGGGAAATCAATACGTCCAATACTTTGTGAGTGAATGGATAACAAAGGTAAAATACTCCTCGTAGCGTGCTGCGTATTTTGCCTGCAAGGGAGATAAACACTCTCTTCCTCCACCTGTACCTAAAAATTATGCTCACAAAGGCTGTTTTTTTGTCATGTACAGATGTAGAATTATGCTTTCTCATGATGTTTTCAAAACATCAACCCGACTAATACATTCTGAGTACTTGGACAGTAAAGAACAATGTACCTCCTAGCATGCTGTCAATATTTCCTACCTCACCCACACCAACGTATTTCGTTCGCTAAGTTTATTTCGTGTTTCATTCAAAGTATACATGTAAAATTTCATAAGCTTTTTTATGGTGCTCTCAGAAACTCAACATGACCACTAGTCTTTTTGCTGGCTACTGATACTGATGCTGTACTTATTTCCATCTCATATGTGTATATGCAAATAACTATTTTATATATGTGTAAAATATAGATATATAGAAGTAGGTAAATATACAAATCAACAAAACACAGATAACTCACTTCCTCCAGAGGTGTTGAACTGCTGGCAGAACTTTGAGGGGTTTGAAGATGAGGAGTTATGTAGTGTGTGTGTGTGTGTGTGTGTGTGTGTGTGTGTGTGTGTGTGTGTG
>JAGKTI010012849.1:0-23939 GCA_018397915.1 Birgus latro
AACAGTGTAAGCAGAAGGATTAGTTGTTAGGAAAAGGTCAAGTATGTTGGAACTCTCTCCAAGGCGGTCAGGGATACGGGTAGGGTGCTGTACAAGCTGCTCTAGGTCATTAAGGATAGAAAAGATGTAGGCTTGTTCACCAGGTGAATCAGTTAAAGGAGAGGAGAGCCAAAGGTGGTGGTGAACATTGAAATCTCCTAGAATGGAGATTTCAGAGAAAGGAGAAATGGATAGAATGTGTTCCATCGTAGAAGTAAGATAGTCAAAGAATTTTTGATAGTCAGTAGAATTAGGAGATAAGTAAACAGCACAGATATATTTAGTCAGAGAATGACAGGAAAGCCGAAGCCAGAGAGCAGAGAATTCAGAAGAATCAAGTTCAGGAACACGAGAGCAAGATAGATCGTTGCGTACGTACACGCAACAGCCACCTTTGGCTTTGAAACGAGAATAGAGAAAGTAGGAGGATACAGAAAAGGGTTTGCTGTCAGTTGCCTCAGACAGCTGAGTCTCAGTGAGAAAGAGAAGGTGAGGTTTAGAGGAGAAGAGGTGGTGCTCAACAGCGTGAAAGTTAGAGGAAAGGCCGCGAATGTTACAGAAATGAAGAAGGAGTGAGTCAGACAGTGGTTCCAGGCAGCTCCTTGAGTCGTCACCGGGTCAGCAAAGAGGGATGGTCAGGGTAGTCCTGAGAGCTAGCGAAATGGGGGCTTCAGCTCTTTCTATTACCAGCTTTCCCATCCTCCTTGGGAATACCATCGTGATCGGGTGATGCTACACCTAATCCCTAATTTGTTATGAAGGTCTTCAAACTGTATTTTGACACATACTGCCAGACAAGCAGGTTTAGGGGTACTTCGGCATTCACGGTGAGAGAAGTGTCAGTACTGAATAATTTGTAGGCTAAACCTGAGTGGCTGTTGTTGCTCAATCCCGGTCCATCTGAGGGAGCAGACCTGTCAACCGCATGTAAGTAACTGTCCCTATGGAGTTGGCCCACAGCTTCCCTACACCACTGATGTTGTATTTGAGTCTTAGTGTGGCATGTGTTGTGCTGTGCTCCATTGTGTGTTATGATGTGTGGACCAAGCAGGATACTTGTCATCTGTGATTCCACCCAACCCAAATCTAAGCTGGTAGTTGAGGAGGGCTGGGTTCCTAATGAACTTCATCATCTGTATTTAAGGACACCACATATGAATGGATGTCAGGAGGGGAGGAGGGGCTGTAATACGGTGTACAGTATTGTGCTTTGATCAAGGTGTTCTATTGTCCTGCAGGTGTTTCTTTACTGCTAGTGTTGGAATGTCTAGAGGTGGAATGTTAATGTGTTTTATGTGCCTAGGAGTGCTATGTGTCTCAATGAAAGTGGTGTTGTGTATTGGCATGGGTTACTGCAAAGACTTGTATGCCTCTCATATCGAAGACAGGGAGGTAGCTTCAAGGTAAGAGTGAGCTGTCGGAGCGGTTTTGGTGCAGCCAGTGGTGATGCATAGGGCACTGTTCTGTATGGTTTGCGAGGGTGGAAGCCTGTGCCTGGGAGGTATAGGAAAATACTGATCTAATGTATCATTTGTAAAGAGACTGTTTCTTACTGTTGCTCAAAGTTAGACTCTGTAATTACCCTGAATGTACTGAGTCTCAACGTGCACGCACTGTCTCCTGATGTCTTTTATGTGATCCTTGAAGATGAGTCAAGTGTCATATGTCACTTCAAGGATCTTAGTTGAGGGTGTGTGCGGCACAGGTACAATTTTAAAGTATGATGTGATGGAAGTAAATGTGTTCATGTTTACTGCTGGTGTTGAGTGTGAAACTGGATTTAGCTGAGGCGGCAGTTAGTCTGCTGTCCTGGACCTCTGTTGTGTGTGGTGCTCCTGTTGCAGTGTACAGGCGGTGTCTGCAAGCTATAGTGATTTTATCTGCATCTGGGGCAAAGTTTGTCGGCAGCTGGGGTGTGGGAATATCATGCTTGTGTAGGCTGATGAGTGTGCGTGAAAGAATGGAGCCTCATTAAGGAAATTTCATGTTCATACTGACTTGTGCTTGTCTACCCGATAAATAGTTGGCAAACTAGCGGTTGTTGTTCTTTTCCATGGTTCTATTGTAGATCTTGGTGATTTAGTTTGCAAGGGGGGATGGCATCAAAGGCTTCACTAATGTCTATTGTTGCGAGAAATGTGCGTGGAGCAGGTGTCATGGAGTTAATGCTGTCAGATGCTTATTGTGTAAGGTTAGTCAGTAAGGCGTTTGAGATCGTAGTGTTCTAATTACATACTCTACAGTACTGAAATCTAGAATCCAATAAGAAACAGTCACAACTTACCTGAAGCAAATTTATTTCTTTCATGCAGTCTAATCGTGCTTTTGAATCCATCATTTCGAAAATCTGGACCTTTTTTAAGGCTACTACAGCTTGATCGATCTTGCATCTTGCTCTGTATACCACACTAAACTGGCCTTTTCCAATCTTCTTCTCTATATCAAAATTTGAAAGTGTTCCATATATAGAATCACTCGAGGAGAGTTTGATCAGCTCTGATGCTGCATCCATCCTGTGCACCTGAAGTGACACATCAGTTCTGCAAAAAATGGACTAATATTAAAAACCATGTAGGGACGATGAATACTTTTCTATAACTGGGAATAATACACAATAATGAAGCACCTACTCCGGCATGTATTAGACTATTCACTTATTGTATTACATTTTTCCCCACTTCCCACAGCCCAGCATACAAATATACAAATTTTCACAGAATGATGCACTGTTCACTAAAGAGTTCAGTGATACCAAAGCACGGAAAACTAATATCACAAAAATGTGTTGGCCCTTCCACTGCCATCAATATACCGATACCTGCCAGTTTCCATTGCTCTCAGTATCAAGTTGGCTAACCAATGACAGTTACTTGCTGAAAAATATCGAACATTGTAATTCCATAGTTAGCATGGGTTTTATCACAGCATTACTGAATCAGGTGGCTGATACCTCCTCTTCGGATAATAATATTAGATTTCACTCTTATACTCCCTTTTGCTCTTTTAATATGAAGCTCCCCCCCTCCCCCTCTTAACTTCCTCATGCCTGACATTAGAATTTTTTTAATAAGATGTAGCTACTTCACTGCACCCAATTCACTCCTGCCTGTTTTAATACTGTTAAGACTTAGGGTCCTGATGGGATCCGACCTGTTCTCAAAAACTGTGCTTCTGTTTTGACATCTTCCCTAAGCAAACTTCTTTGGTCTTTTGTCAACTTACACCTTTCCTTCTTGCTGAAAATTAGCTCTTGATCAACCTGTCGTGAAAATGGGTGGCTATTACCAGCCGTTAACTATCATCCAATTGCTTATCTCTCGTATCTGAAAGCACAGTATCTGTATCTACCCTCAACAGGAAACAGATTTTTCTGAAAACTAGTCAGGTTCCATTTGGAATGTTCAGTTGGCTACTCTGCAATCTTTTGATATTCCCTTTTTTGGAGATTACTGTGAAGTCTTTGCCTTGTGTTGTACACAGTGGCAGCACATAACTAGTGGGATCTATTTTTGTGTGAAGTGACTACTCCTGCTAACTGCTATAATGCTCGAAACATGGGGAAAAGTTTTCGTTCAACATCTTTTTTTCAGCACTTTTGCAGCACCTTGGTAATTTGGGCTTGCCTTTCCTAGAATGGTACCCAAGTTGAACACCACCTGCTCGTGGTGATCTCACAAACACCCCATTAAAGTTTTCGTTCATATTTAAAAAATACACTTTACCAACGATTCCGATCCCAGGGGTGACACAAGTGGAATTTTTTTAAAAGATTGGTTTTCTGTTTCTCTAATTGTTGTGATATGGCAAGCAGGCAAACGTCTGTGGCAAAGTGGTGGGGAAGAGAAAGTTGCTAGGCTGCTATGCCTGTGGAATATTCTTCCATACTGGCTGTACTGAGGTTGAGGAAGAGGACCTAAGGTCTATGGAAAAATGAAGCCAGCTTCAAACGGTTCTGCGAGAGATGTGAAGCCTGTGGGATGGTCAGCGAGACATTTGAGGTCCTTGAGAGGAAACTGGATGCCTACGAGTTAGATGTAAAAGGTGCCTCCTCTCTTCCAGGTCGTTTGCTGACATCTTCATGGACTGAATCATGTAAATGAAGGAGTCAGCTTCAGAGTGCAGGATGGTGAACAGCAGCAGAGGTCATAAAACGAAAAAAAAAAGGCTAAGGCAAACAACACCTCAGTGTCTGGGAGAATTAAAGCATTCCTCAGGACCCTCCCAGTCACTAGCTGTACGGAGACAAACACCAGTTCCTTTATAATTAAGCTTCCGAAGAAGATGGCACAAGAAGATGTCAACGGAGCAATGAGCTCATTACTTCATGAGGAGTCATATTTCACTGTTTCTGAACCTAAAAAATTTTGACCAAAAATACGACGTTGCTGGGATTTCCACCACGATTCCAGATAATGAAACAGTCAAACACATTGTTGACAAGAAAACAGATATTGCACAGCGTTTCGATGAGATTGCTACGCTGGATCTGCTCTTTTCAAAAGAAAAGGGCGACAGCAGGTATGCTGTATTAAAAATCACCAACTGTATGAAAGGCTATACTTAACTTCAGTACCAGTGTGTTGCTTGTGGAGTTATTATTGATGTATCTTGGATTACTCAATATCACCACTTTAAGAAAATTTGACACCTCACTTCTGAGTGCCCTAAAATTCATGATCCAGTATACTGTATGTCTTCTGAGCTGATCATCGTAAGTCAAGGTCCTGCATCAATAAGAATTCACCCGTTGTGTTAACTTCTCATCACTGATTATGATTTCTGATTCAGCTGCCCAATTTGCATCTAGCACAATTTGTCCTGTGATGATACCTCATCGTTTCGTTCGTTTCGTTTCGTTTTTGAAGGCTCCAACATGCTTGCATGTGTCGGCCTTGGTCACCTAATGGCGGCTCTCCACGCTGCTCGATCTCTGGCAGCCTCCCTATTCAGTCCCTTAACCCTTAAGTCACATTTAATGACCTCGTCCCATGTCTTTCTCGGTCTACCCCTCCCCCAATATTAACACTTCTCACCCTCTGTACCCAATTATCATCCCCCATCCTCTCCACATGTCCAAACCACCTCAGCCTACCTCTCCTCATCACAACACCAATACACTCCAGTCCCATCCTACCTCTCAACTCTTCTATCGTAAACCCAGCCCCCCCAGGCCTTGCACGCAGGGACGCACTGCACATCCACCTAATCATTGTCATTTCTGTACGTTTAAACCTGCGAATATCTTCTTCCTTTACTGCCCAGGTCTCACTACCATACAGCATCACACTCCTAACACATGCTGCATACAAAGACCCCTTAGCACGTAAGGAGAGTCCTCTCAATGTCAGGAGAGGCAACAGCTCCCTGAACTTCTTCCAACCACTTCTCACCCTAGCAACCGAGCTAACTCCAGCCCCACCTCCGGCACATAACATGTCTCCCAAATAACAAAACTCCTCCACACACTCAAGAGACTCACCTGCAAGTTCAACCCTCTCACGCCTAACAATCTCTGCCTGCTCTCCCCAACACACCGCACACAAGAAATCAGCATTATCTCACAGTCTACCTCTAATACCACTACATCTCTTGTGCACCCACTTATCACAAACACTGCACAAGATGGAATTACTTCCCACACCCATGTGGCAAACTGCACATGGCCACTCTCCCTCTCCTCTGATTGTACCGCCACCAACCCTAGATATCATCACTTTTGTTTTATCTGCATTTACCCTTAAGCCCTTGTGCCCCATACCATCTCTCCACTTCTTAAATCTTTCCTCAGCCTCCCCTTCATTCTCAGCAATCAGCACCAAATCATCGGCATACAACATCTCCCATGGGAGTCCCTCTCTGAAGTCACGTGAGAGGGCTTCAAGCACCATGATAAACAACAAGGGACTCAAAACTGACCCCTGATGCACACCAACATTCACGGGAAACTCATCACTCAAAGCTCCATTCACCCTTACCTGAGTGTGAGCACCCACGTACATGGCCATAACCACCCTAACCAGCCACTCTTCCAACCCTAGCTTTCTCATTGCCCACTTCACCATAAAAGGTTAATAGAGAATACTGCTTTTTCTTGCTCAGATAATTAAAATGACCTTCTTTGGACACCTGAATATTGGTCTGCTGAATATATATGTTCCCTTAAAAATAAAATGGATGAAATAAACGATTTTTTTTTAATGAGTTCAAAGTCGATATTCTGTGCCTTACAGAGACGTGGCTCACTGACTCTGATATCGATAAAATTTGAACGCCTTGCCTCAGACACATTCTGTGTGTTCCCAGCCCACTGCAGATCATGCAGTTGGTGGTTTGGCAGTTGTAACCTTTCAACTATCCAGCGCTGCATTATCCGGCACGTCACTAGCCATCACAGAAAGTTTCTGAATTTTCCCTAGGAAAATTCCCTGGGAAGTCCCAGAAAACAAATCCATGTCATTTGTCATTACCCAAACACAATTTCCTGGCAGCTCTACAGTACAATGGCATTTTATCATGCTTATTACAGTATTTAAGGGTGTTTTCCTATCTTTGAACAAATATATGATGGAAATATACGGTTTTCTAAGAGCTTACACCCCCTTTGTCCTTTGGAAGGGTTTTGGGGGGTACTACCTCACTATCCATCAGTGTATCATTATCCGACATCCTCTTAGCTGCTGCATGACAGATAAATGAAACTTTTTTTTTTTTTTCCCCACTAGTGAATATCTCTCTGGTAAGCTGTGACTTTGTTCCACTTTCCTTTCAATTTTTTGAGGTGTTAATAAACCTTGCGAACTGCAATAAACCATGAAATAAAGAAATGGTAAATATTAAGAAAAAGTTTGCAGCCAAACCTGACACATTCCAGACGCTCCAAATTTGTAGACTTTCTTTGAGGGTAGCTTAAACTTTTCCTAATAATTACACCATTAGGGTAAGAGAAGGTTAATGAATACCTTTATACATTTATAGTGGTTTTTGCACTTACCTATTGATTGCCTTCCTCCAAGAAACATAAGACTATATTGTAAAAAGCACAATTTCGGATGCTTGTGCAGAACCAGCAAGGTGGTTGTCATGGTTACGTGATACCACACTTCAGCTCTTATTTAGTTGTGTGTGTGTGTATGTGTGTGTGTGTGTGTGTGTGTGTGTGTGTGTGTGTGTGTGTGTGTGTGTGTGTGTGTGTGACCTAATTTCATATTCTTTATATATTATGCTCGCAGGATTAGCATAACGTTTATTCTGGAGATGTGAGGAACACCAAAAATTGTGTCGTGCCACAGGATTAGGCTGTTTATATCTGGAGATGTGAGGAACATTCTGGAGATTTTGGCATGTTTTATTTTGTTATCTTACCTTAGGAATTAGTTCTTGTCATTGTTGTTAATGTGTATTGTTAATTTATGAGCATTATTGCGTGAGAAAATATGAGTTCTCTCTTAGGCCCTGGAATGTTTGAAGCTGTGATGGTAGGTGGATTTTTTTTTTTTTTTTGTGGGGGGGGGGGAAGGAGTATCTAAAGGATCGTTCCTCACCCAAGACAGTTCGGTTTTTGTAATGGACTGAGTGAGTTTGTGGGTGGAGCCAGGGAGTAGTGAACAGTCAGTGTGTGACATGAGTCAGAACCAGTCAGGCAGCGAGAGTCAGTCATTAACATTCAGTGAACAGTGAGTGACAATGAACACTCAGTGGGTCTGACACATACAGTGATACAAATAGTCTGTGACAGAGTCAGACAGTGTGAGACAGTGTAGAACAGAGTAGTCAAGAGTCAGTCAGTCAAAGAACATACAGTGAGCGAACAGTAGTGAGTGAAGGGCGGAGTTAGCATAAGTCGAGTGTTTGGTAAGTGTACCTCAGCTGTACTTAGAAGGAATAGAACTCTGAAGCGTTCATCTGCATTTGATTATCCGCCTGACCTGTCTACGTGTCGTTCTCAATGTACCAACGAAAGCGCTATGGTCGTAACAATATATATTGTTAACAGGTAGCTTTTATTCACCTTGGAGAACAATATAACCTTTTGTTTCACAGGGAAGACGAAGCATTTTTTTTTTTTCATTTTTAATACAAGTGGCTCCAGCTGCAATAAGTGTTTATTATTACTTCACCTGGATGGAGTCCATGAGGTTTTGTTTTTGGTCGTTTGTTTGTTAGCAACACTATGGAAAAACGGCAGAATGAAATTACATGAAACTTTCAGAATATGTGGGCACTGGTCCCAAAACAACGTTATTAATTTTTGGAGGTAATCGAGTGACTATGAAAGGTCAAAATCAAGGTCACGGATTTTCAGAGGGCTATAACTTGAAAACGGTTGAAGATAGAGATATTTACTATTAGGAAAATACAAGAACTTGTAATATGGGCGTTCATTTGGCACCAAGACTTTTGACCTTGAATGACCTTGCAAGGTCATGGATATTCAGGGGGCTATAACTCGAAACTGGTTGAAGATGGAGATATTTACTTTTATCAATATACAGGAAATCCCATGTTTTTTTAATTGGTACCTTGACCTTTGACCATGTGACCCAGAAAGGTCACACTCGAGGTCAAGCATATTCAGGGGGTTATAACTCGAAACACAATGAAGATAGAGATATTTACTATTACCAAAATATAGGAAGTCTTGATATGGGCTTTCATTTGGCAGGAAGACCTTTGACCTTGAAAGGTCAAATGCAAGATGACATTTTCTGAGGGCGTAACACAAAAACATTTGCACCATTAGCCTACCTTTGACTTTAATTGTGCACTGACACTAAATGGCAGAACTGAGCCAGTATTTAATAGCAATAAAATAACTGCTGTCGGGCGAGGTTTTTTGTGCCTGGCGCACTTTTTGAACTTGATAACGAGTCATAAATGACCGAAGCTGTTTGTTTTTTTCTTCCAGCAGGTTCCTGCAAAAAGTTATCTGTGCTAAATCAGAATTATAGGCCAAACCATAAAAATCATACAGCTTTTGCATTAAAACAAATGAAGGACGGCACACACAAAAAAAGGTCCCTCAAGGGGGGAATCACACCAGCTGCAAATAAAGCGGCTCGGAATACGACCTCGACCTTGACCTACTTTTATCAATTTAGAACTCGTAAGAGATTTTCATTCCTGCTACACAGCTGTAAAATTTTGTGATGATATCTTGAGCGGTTGTGTAGTTATCATGCTAACAGACACACAGACAAGCTGAAAACAATACTCTTAGAAGATTTTCATCTCTACTACAAACATGTAAGATTCTGTGATGATATGTTGAGCGGCTGCGATGTTATCGTGCTAACACACACACACACACACAAACTGAATACAATACCAGCTTCGCTATCGCGGCTGGTAACAAAAGGAAATGTTATATTACAAAGTTTGGGAATCAGTGGACAACATTCAGTTGTAGCATTTAAAGAGACTTTCCCCAACTCGTGCATTTTCAACCAAGAGTCTGCCGATTCTCCAAGGAACCGTTTATTATTACAATATTATTACAGGCCTACACTCACGCTTACTGGCACTTGCCCTGCCAGGGGCATGGCGTTCTCTCTCTCTCTCTCTCTCTCTCTCTCTCTCAGGTGGCTGTCAAACACCCTCTTAGAGGATAGCAGTCTAGATTAAACTCGGAATATCGTTTCCAGGACTCCTAATGTTTGAATGCGCAGTCTTAAGTTTTTAATAAAACATTTGTCGAGGTTCCAAGTTCTGTCACATACATACGTTCCAGCTAAATGTCAATGGTAAATGATGAGTATGTAATTACAGAGTAACAGGAAAAATCAGACTTGGATGAAAAAAAAAAAAAATAGGTGGCATGGTGAAGGGCCAACCGCTGTTCTGAAGCTATCATAGAAGCATCTTCAAGCGTGTATTCTTTTACCTACTCTTCCTACAATGCAACTATGACCTTCTTAGCTAAACATCTAGTTCTATTCACAAGTATGCTGATGGCCCCACTTTTCTTTCTTCCACCTGCTTTTCAGTGTTCATTACAACGGACACTGCAATAATCATGGGATGAGCCTGTGAGGGGTTATTCACCAACTGTCCGGACCGGGGATATAAGGCCACTACATCATTCAGGTTACCATAGTTACCTCCTCTACGTGTTACCCTCGGGTTTCATTTTACCTACCAACCGGCAAAAGATCATAGCAATGGACACCTGAGCTGAGTGGCACCAGCTGTCTACACCCTGGCACAATCGGCTCAACAGCTTCTACTAATCACTCGGCCACCATGGTACATAACAAGGAGTCTCATTCATCATAGAGGTTTGTGTAGTATTTTGATGGCCAACCTACAGAATAACAACAAAGGCCACCACCACAAAAATACTGTTCAATAACACTCTACCATCTATGCTAATGCCAGCCACCCAAATCACAACACACCTCACTCTCGCAACACAAGCATTCACCATAACCTCACTATATCTCAGTACGTCTGCGGTAATAAGGTTGGTTGGTTGGTAAAGGCTTATGGGGAATGCATTGGTAGTGAAGCAGTGAGTGTCAGGAGATGGAATAAGTTCCATGACGAGGACAATGTTGACAGTCTTGGTCGTGATGCTGATGGTAGTGGTGGCCGTGGTGATGCTGGTAGTGTGGTAGTTGTGGTGGGTGTGGATGTGGCGATGGTGGTTCCCCGCTGAAGTGGTGGTTGTGAAGGCAGAGATGGTGGAAGTGGTGATAGTTAATGATGGTAGATCTGGTGGTTGTGGTTGCGGAAGTGGCTATAATGAAGGCAGATATTGTGGCTGCGGTGGTGGAAATGGTGATGATCATGAAAATGATAGTGATGAAGATGGCTGTCATCAGGGTAGTTATGGATTTCATGGACAGAAGTAATTGTGATGATGATGATGGCGCAGGAGACAGTGCAGCACGACTGCAGTGTGGAGGCAGAGGTTAACTCTGGATCAATAGTCTAGTCCAATTATACTAACTGTGTATCACCGGTTAAACTTAAATTACTATAACTATACTAGACACGAACCCGCCAAATTACTTACTGTTAATAATAACTTCCTTTGGTGAATATGTCAAAAGTGATGCATAAAGGCGATCTATTTCCTACGAAAGAACATGAGTCTTCGGCTTTTCATAATATTCGAGTTTTAATATATTTTAAACTGATAATACAGTGACATAATACTGTTAATTTTAAATGTTCATAATCCAGTGAATTACAGTGTCACTAAGCTTATATTCCGATAATACGATGAATTAACGTATGACAAAATTTAAAATGATAATCTGTTTGTTTAGCACCAAATTTAAACTCTGATAATATGGTGAATGGTATTGGGCTAAAGTAAATGAACTGATTCAGGGTTTAGCCATGTAAGATTACTGGTGGTCTATATTCAGAGCTTAGACAGATGTGAGGCCATGTAAGACAGATTTTTTCCCCCTCGACCAGCTCACGCGAGAACTGTCTGGTACATGCAAATCTCTGCGAGCCTGACCAACTTCAACCACTGCCTGGTAAGTAACAAACTCAACAAATATTATTACCTTTAAATAAAACTGGCCTGACGACTGTTACAGGAAAGAAGGCGTTTATATAACCTTCCTCGGAAGTATTTGTCCTTCCCTCGAAAAGAACGGCACTTGTTTAATTGGTCATTCTTGGTTCAAATATAAGAACTAATGCAGCATTCGGTAAAACACACACACACACACACATGTATAACAACTGGGACTGTTTAGATATCTTAGGAAAATAAAGTGCCTTATGCTGTCGTGAACCAAACACCACAGTGGTCCAGCTACAGCAGTTAGGTTAAATGGTGGTCGGACCTTGCAGTGGAGGTCTAATGACTATTACTCACTGGCAAGGGCGATGAGACTGAGGCTAAGGTACAAACAGTTGTATACTTGTCAAGATCACCACAAATATTTATAAACAATCTGAACGAATTTGCAGGCTAAACCATATCCATAAAAGGTACCTGCAAGTATTATCATGGCTCACATTAATTTTTGGTGTAATGTATTTGGTGGCTGTGTGAGTAAAAAGTATAAACAAGCAGTCTTACATTCTGCCTGGGGTCCGTCTGTCTTCTCGCTGGCTTAGAAATTTCGCAACGTGAAAAGAGAAAACTTGACCTGCATTCCCTAACATGCTGCAAGACTTACGATGCTTCCCAAGTTTTTTATTTTTTTTTTATTTCAGTTTGTAAAGAAAAACCCTCTGAAATTCAAACTTACGAATCATGGCAACAAAAATTACTTTGTACTGAACTCTTAACTTCAGAGAGAAAGAGAGAGAGATTTGGTTTGGAATTTAGTCTAGCTGTACTTAACCCGAGGTGTCCCGTTGACGTATGGGTACGTCGCAACGTTTTGTCACAGCTAGACCCATCAATGTACCCATACGTTACACAATTGCAAGGTCATTCATTTGCACAATTTTCAAGTTTCACGGGTGATTTTTGGTAGGGATATGTGGGAGACTTTCCCCTACCTGCTGTCAAGTGGGGATATTGCCTGGCCCCCCTCGCCCCCACCTCACCCACACTCGGCAATTCACCTGTTAGCAGTGACCTGGCCAGTAAAGGCTTGTCGCCCCACAGCCTCTTCAATGACGAAATTCACGGTGAAAGTGATTCCTAAGGTGGAGGACAATGAAATAAAGAAGCTAGAGCAAGAAACAAACAAAACTGATGAGGTGGTAATGTCATAAAGGAAGGTGCCATATATGGATGTGTTTGGTGACTGAACAATGCTTCTATTGCCTATATAATTGTGTGAAAACCAATATAGTCTTGTACTACAAATAAATTCGTACCAAGTAAATAAATAAATACGTAATTCAAAGTGACTCGAATTAGTTTGCCCTCCCATAGTTCGTCTTCTTTGAGGCCAGATACCCTGAGTGAGAATGAAAGGTACGGCTGACTCATCACCTGTAGCACCATTTATAGGCTCAGGAGGACGATTTCTCAATGAATTCTCGATGTTCTCACCAAAAGCGAAGGTTTGAGAGAAAAAAAAAATCCGAAATTGCACAGGACTGGGGGGTATCGGAGGTAGGAAATCGGTCGAGACATGACGGGTTAAACTTAACTTTTATCAATATTTCACGGCAACTGAAAGTGTGATTCAAATGTTTAAATGATGTAAACTTGCTGTAGGGTATAACTTTAATCATTCAAAGTACTCGTAACACAGCAAGAAGAGAATATTATGATTTTAAAAGTTAGTTTGTTCACCTATTTTCACAAAAAGAGATCTTAAAATTTTGAAAGACTTGGGGCGAGGGGGGAGGGGGGGAATAAGGAGCTGGTTGTCTGCCAATCAGGGCTGCACTCAACAGGCCTTAGCGCCCAGAGTGGTCCAGGGGTAGTCAGGGTAGCAGTGAAACCACCAAATTGCTGGAGCGCGAATTCGCATTTACTCTAGGTATCTTTATTTTAGAATACTTATCAATTATGTATATTTGAGCGTTATTGACAACAATATTAATGTTACATGAATATTTGTCAGCAAAATATAACTCTAAATGCATATTGCCGAAATAATTTAGAAATATAGCTGGAGCGTGAATTCGCATTTACTCTAGGTATCTTTACTTTAGAATACTTATCAATTATGTATATTTGAGCATTATTGACAATATTAATGTTACATGAATATTTGTCAGCAAAATATAACTCTAAATGCATATTGCCGAAATAATTTAGAAATATTTAACCCGCCGAGTCCCGACCGATTTTTTACCCAACACACCCTCAGAACCCAACCGATTTTCTTTTTTTCTTTTTTTTGCTCAAACCTCCGCTTTTGGTGAGAAACATCAAAAATTCATAGAGAAATCGCTCTCCTGAGCTTATAAATTTTGGTACAGGTGTTAGTCAGCCTTACATTTTCCTTCTTTCTCAGGGTACCTGGCTAACGAAAACGAACTATGGAAGGGTTAACTAATTCAAGCCACTTTAAATTACGTATTTTTTATTTATTTGGTACGAATTTATATGTAGTACAAGTCTATATTGGTTTTCACACAATAATATAGGCGATAAAAGCATTGTTCACTCACCCCAAACCCCAGCATATGGCACCTTTCTTTACAACATTACCACCTCATCACTTATGTTTGTTTCTCCCTCTAGCTTCTTTGTTCCTTTGTCCTTCACCTCAGGAATCACTTTCACCATGAATTTCATCATTGGAGAAATCGTGGGGCAACATATCTTTAGTGGCCAGGGTACTGCTAACAGGTGAATTGCCGAGTGTGGGGGGAGGTCAGGTGGGGCCAGGCAGCAGATAGAGGAAGGTCTCCCACATATGCCTACCAAAAACACCCGCAAATCTTGAAAAATGTGCAAACGACGGGCCTTGCAAGTGACCAACGTACGATGCATGTCAGTGAATCTGTCTGCAGAAAAAAATAGTGATGTGCATCGTGCGTCGGTGGGACTCGGCGGGTTAACTGTAACCTTACAACGGACATCGTGAAACTTTCACTGAAACCAGGTTCATGTCTGACCCTAAGTGTACCTAGATTGGGAAACTGCATCAGGCATCCTATTTCATACGAAAATCATATCAGGTAAGTGTTTTACCACTGGCGACTCTGTTGACAAATGAAAAATATATTTTGATTTCCTGAAAATAAACTATACATAATCTATACTTTTTAAGTCTCTGTATCTTATAAACTTCAACATACCTACTCAGAATTTAAATTTTGTCATAAAATTCGTGTGGGTGATGTACATCATGTTAATGTAATAGGCTGTAACGACCAGTATGCAGTATAGGCTACACAAAGACTGCCTTTAGTTTTTATATTGAAAATTATTATATGGTCGAGGTTCTTAACAGGAAGACGATAGCCTGCACCTTCATTTACCACATCAAGTTCTCTCCCGTGTCCTACTCCGTTCTCATCCAAGAGATATGTATATTATATATTATATTATTTTTCTTTTTTTTTCTTTACTACTGAATTTACTGGGCTTTTTGCTAGTTGTTGATATATTTTGTATATAGATAACGGTCAATAATAATGGAAACCAGAGGCCGCCCCCTCCAAGGGGGGGAATCACACCAGCCGCAAGCCATTACATTTCTAGCGCAGCCCGGAATATGACCTTGACTTACACCAATTTCAAACTCGTTAGAGATTTTCATCCCTACTACACACCTGTAAAATTTTGTGATGATACCTCGAGCGGTTGCAAAATTATTGTGCTAACAGATACACAGATACCCCTGCACAATTGTTGACTTTATACACGACTTTTATTCGCCCCTGTGTAGAGTACAAGTCTCATATGTGAGGAGGCTCCCCACATACAGCTCTTCTCAATAGGGGGGTCAAAGGCTTTTCATCTCATTAACTCTCCTCCTCTTACTAGCTCCCTTCAACCTCTGTCTCCTCACCGCACTGTTGCATCTTTATCTCTTTTTTTATCGCTTCAATAGTCACTGCTCCTCCGAACTGTTTGCTTGCATCCCTTCACCCCAATGACGGGCACATAGCACCCGTCTAGCAACAAACTCTCATCCCTTTTCTGTCGAATTCTCTAAAGCAAAGAGTTAACAGTTATTCCCAGTCCTTCATTTATGCAACAGGTCAACTCTTGAACTGTCTCCCTCTGTCTGCATTTCCTGCTTCCTATGATCTCCAGTCTTTCAAACGCAGTGTGTCCTGGCATCTCGAAATGATCGAATCTTGAATTTGGTTCTCTTTTGTTTTGTTTTTGTTTTTTCTTGGAAGGAACAGTTTGCGGGCTACTGTTCTTCCTTGCATTAAAAAAAAAAAAAAAACAGACCTTGACCTACTTTCACCAATTTCGAACTCACAGGAGATTTTCATCCCTACTACACATATGTAAAATTTTGTGATGATATCATGAACGGTTGCGAAGTTATCGTGCTAACAGAAACACACACAGACAGACAGACAAATTGAAAACAGTACGAGCTTCGCTATCGCAACTCAGTAGAAAGGTGGCATGGCTTGGCGCAGCCCAGTTGCCAACTAGGATTTTCATCAAGCCAATATGGTGCTACCTGTTTGTATATACTTTGCTTGAAACAGATTGGTTCATCCCCAGCAATTCTACTCCTCCATACCTTTTAGACCCATCATGGTTGTCTTTAACACTAACGCTTTGAAAATGGCAAAAATTTCATGTCCTGTTCCTCTAACTGTCAACACCAAACTACATGCACGCTGCACACTACACTTCCTTTTCAAAATTTAAAATGGCGACTGGAAATCATGCCTCGGAGTCCCCAAGAGGGGGGGGAACATAAATGCCCCCACCATCCGCCCCTCTCCCGGTGACGACTCACGGAGCTGCCTGGAACCACTGTCTGACTCACTCCTTCTTCATTTCTGTAACATTCGCGGCCTTTCCTCTAACTTTTGCTCTGTTGAGCACCACCTCTTCTCCTCTAAACCTCACCTTCTGAGACTCAGCTGTCTGAGACAACTGACAGCAAACCCTTTTCTGTATCCTCCTACTTTCTCTATTCTCATCTCAAAGCCAAAGGTGGCTGTTGTGTATATGTACGCAACGATCTATCTTGCTCTCGTGTTCCAGAACTTGATTCTTCTGAATTCTCTACTCTCTGCCTTTGGCTCTCCTGTCATTCTCTGACTAAATATATCTGTGCTGTTTACGTATCTCCTAATTCTACTGACTATCAAAAATTCTTTGACTATCTTACTTCTACGATAGAACACATTCTATCCATTTCTCCCTTCTCTGAAATCTCCATTCTAGGAGATTTCAATGTTCACCACCACCTTTGGCTCTCCTCTCCTTTCACTGATCCACCTGGTGAACAAGCATACATCTTTTCTATCCTTAATGACCTAGAGCAGCTTGTACAGCACCCTACCCGTATCCCTGACCGCCTTGGAGAGAGTTCCAACATACTTGACCTTCCAACAACTAATCCTTCTGCTTACACTGTTAATCTTTTCTCTCCATTGGGCTCCTCCGATCATAACCTTATTACCTTAACCTGTCCTATCGCTCCAGTACAGCCTGTGGACCCTCCAAAGAAACGCCGCCTGTGGCACTTTGGAGCTGCAGATTGGGAGGCCCTCAGGCAGTACTTCTTTGATTTTCCTTGGAATGATTATTGCTTCCATGGCCGGGAGCCGTCTGAATGTGCCTTGCACATTACGGAGGTTATTCTCTCGGGCATGGAAGCATACATTCCTTTCTCATATCCTCTGACTAATGCAAGAAAGCCTTGGTTTAATCACGCTTGTTCTAATGCTGTCCGCAACAAGGAGAGGGCCTTTAAAAGGTACCGGAGCCAACCCACCCCTGAATCACATCTTATTTATATTTCTGCCCGGAATCATGCTAAGTCTGTTCTTCGCTCTGCTAAAAATAATTTCATCCGTGCTAAATAGTGGTAGGTGGTGGCGACCATCATCCACTCACTTGATGTAGTGCTGCCTACTTCTTCCTTAGCCTTTATCATTCTTTTTCTGTGCCTGCCCTCCTTTCTTCCTATTTCTCCTATATTTCCTGTCACTTCTTACTGCTTTTCTTTCCTTTACAGGTGGCATTACATTGAGTGACAAGCCAAATGGTTTCCCGTGAGCCAAGAAACCATTTACAACGCTGGGTGGTAACCATATAACCAAACCATACGTGCTCCCTACGTGTCAACAAGTGGGTTGGTGGAGGGTTAGTGTCCCTCCCCGTAAAAAAAAATAACTCAAAGTCAAATGGCCACCCCTTACGGGATTATGGTGTCTGGCAATAGATAGATAGCTAAATGTTCCCAACTCTCCAACTCGAATTCTTCTCGCTCCTTTTGGCACCTTGCCAATAACCTTTCTAACAACTTTACCCTTCCCTCCTCTTTTCTACTCCGATGGCTCTGTAGCTATTTCTTCTACTGATAAAGCAGATCTCTTTGCTCAGACTTTCTCCTGCAATTCTACCTTAGACGATTCCGGTGCTGTTCCTCCATCACTTCCCCCCTTAGACTTCCTCATGACTGGCATTAAAATGTCCTCAGCTGATGTATTTTCTGCCATCACTGGCCTCAATATTAACAAGGCATATGGGCCTGATGGAGTCCCTCCTTTTGTCCTCAAAAACTGTGCTTCTGTGCTTACACCCTGCCTAGGTAAACTCTTTCGCCTTTGTCTCTCAACTTGTACCTTTTCTTCTTGCTAGAAGTTTGCTCTCATTCAGCCAGTCCCAAAGAAGGGTGACCATTCTTAACCCTCAAACTATCGTCCAATTGCTTTAACATCCTGTGTCTCAAAAGTTTTCAAATCAGTTCTTAACAGAAAAATTTTAAAGCATCTATCCTGTCACAACCTTCTTTCTGTTCGTTAGTATGGGTTCCGTCAGGGATGCTCCACTGGCGATCTTCTCACCTACCTTTCAGACTCTTGGTCATCCTCCTTTCGGGACTTTGGCGAAAGCTTTGCCATTGCACTTGACATCTCAAAGGCTTTCGATCGAGTCTGGCATAAATCTTTGATTTCCAAACTGCCCTCCTACGGTTTCTATCCTTCTTTCTGTTCCTTCATCTCTAGCTTCCTTTCTGGTCATTCTATAGCTGCTGTTGTAGACGGCCATCATTCTTCTCCTAGACCTATCAACAGTGGTGTTCCTCAGGGCTCTGTCCTATCACCAACTCTCTTCCTTTTATTCATCAATGACCTCCTAAGCTGTACATCTAACCCTATCCACTCATATGCTGATGATTCTACCCTTCACCTTTCCATTCGATTTCCGCAACGTCCATCTCAGCAGTTACTTCAGCAAAAAAGGGATGAGGCTATGGCACACCTAATGTCTGACTTGGCTCGTATCTCTGATTGGGGTAAAAATAATCTTGTTATTTTTAATGCATCAAAAACTCAGTTCTTACACTTATCAACCCAACAAAATCTTTCTCTGGGTTACCCACTAATGTTTAATAGTGTCCAGCTCAGTCCTGCATCATCCTTGAACATGCTTGGGGTTTCATTCTCTCGGGATTTGTCTTGGAAAGAACATATTACATCTCTTGTGAAATCTGCTTCCAAGAGATTAGGTGTGCTAAGCCGACTCTGTACTTTCTTTACCCCTGCACAGTTGTTGACCTTGTACACGGGTTTTATTCGCCCGTGTATGGAGTACAACTCTCATGTGTGGGGAGGCTCCCCACATGCAGTTCTTCTCAATAGGGTAGAGTCAAAGGCTTTTCGTCTCATTAACTCTCCTCCTCTTACTGATTCCCTTCAACCTTTGTCTCTTCGCCGCACTGTTGCTTCTTTATCTCTCTTCTATCGCTACTTCAATGGTCACTGTTCCTCTGAACTGTCTGCTTGCATCCCTCCACCTCTACGACGTGAATGTAGTACCCGTCTAGCAACAAACTCTCATCCCTTTTCTGTCCAACTCTCTAATGCAAGAGTTAACCGTTACTCCCAGTCCTTCATTTATGCAACTGGTTAACTCTGGAACTGTCTTCCTCTGTCTGTATTCCCTACTTCCTATGATCTCCAGTCTTTCAAACGAAGTGTGTCCAGGCATCTCGAAATGAATGGATCTTGAATTTGGCTCTCTTTTGCATTGTTTTTACTTTTTCTTTGAAGGAAAAGTATGCGGGCCCTGGCCTTTGGTTCCTTCTTCATTGCATAAAAAAAAATGACAACGAATAGGCTATATGATTAGAAACTCATGAGCTCTTTGATTCTCTCTCTCTCTCTGGACCCAGACTGCATGCTGTTGTCCTCATACGCGCATAGCTGCGACGTTACCTCGTTATTTTCGAATGTTCCTGTGAATTAAACCATAGATTTATGGGTACATTCAATATTTAATGGTGTGAACAAGTTCATGGGTATGAGCAGAGCTTTTTTAAAAACTCAATCTCTGTGTTAAGGATTGTCAGTTTTTATTTAACAATAAACTGTACTCGTATACACAAACATATCATGTGGCAATGGGCTCACCTCTGGGTCCAAATAGGGCTGATGCTTTACTTCGATACTGGGAGATGAAATGACTAGATACTTGCCCAATATCCTTTGAACCCATCATTCACTGTAGGTATGTAGACGATACTCTACTTATATTTCAAAATGAAGGTAATGCTCCACTCATTCTCAACCACCAAAACAGGCATCAAAACACTGAATTTACCATGGAAATCGAAGTTAAAGGTTAACTCCCTTTCCTAAACCGGCTAATAAAATAAGCTAAATGGTAATCTGCTTATGTCTATGTACCGGAAATTGTCCATTTAAATTCAAGGTTAACTCTATTAACCTGCCCAGTCCTGACCGGTTTTTTACCCAGCCTACCCCCAGATTCTGACCGATTATCAACTTTTTTTTTTTTTTTTGGCTCAAACATCCACTTTTGGTGAGAAACATCGAAAATTCAGAGAAATCGCCCTCCTGAGGTAAAATTTTTTGATACAGGTGTCATTTAGCCTTACATTTTCCTTCTTTTTCAGGGTACCTGGTTAAAGAAAACGACCTATGGAAGGGTTAACTAATTCAAGCCACTTTAAATTACGTATTTATTTATTTATTTGGTACGAATTTATGTGTAGTACAAGTCTATATTGGTTTTCACACAATAATATAGGCAATAAAAGCATTGTTCACTCACCCAAAACCCCAGTATATGGCACCTTCCTTTACGACATTACCACCTCATCAGTTCTGTTTGTTTCTAGCTCTAGCTTCTTTGTCCTCCACCTCAGGAATCAATTGGAGAGACTGTGAGGCAACATACCTTTACTGGCCAGGTTACTGCTAACAGGTGAATTGCCCAGTGTGGGGGGAGGGGGGGTTAGGAGGGGCCAGGCAGTATCCCCGCTTGACAGCAGGTAGAAGGCCTCCCACATATGCCTACCAAAAATCACTCGCGAATGTTGAAAAATGTGCACACAATGGGCCTTGCAATTGAGTGACGTACGATGCACATCAGTGGGTCTGTCCGCGGGAAAAAGTAGCGGACGTGCGTCGTACGTCGGTGGGACTCGGCGGGTTAAGACAATTTTGTATAAAGCTTATAACCTAATTTCTACCTGTAACTTACTCCATTATTTTTTTCTTTTTTGCCAGTAATGGATTCAGCACAGCTGTTTGACAAATATACTACAGATTTTTTTTTTTCTGTTAATAATAAATTTAGCACTGTACAATTTGACAAGTATATTTTTAAGGTCTTTGCCCAAATTAACCAGCCAAAGCAACCTGTATACACAGTAACTAAGCCAGAAATATATTTTCCTCAGCCTTTTCTGGGTGATGTTTCCCAGAAGATGGAGAAAGCACTCAAAGACAAATTTACTGCATTTTGTCACCAAATTAAATTACGATTCATTCATAAAAATTATTTTGAGATCCACGTTTTTTAAAATTACTATCACTATTATAGATGGCCTGCCGACCACCGTTCGCTCGTCAACTGTTTACGTATGCAAGTGTACTGGTTGTCACACAGGGTATACTGGAAGCACCACTTTCAAGCTAAGGATCGACAAGCATTGGGGTCAGTCGAGCAGGTCAGGCCTCCCTGTCAGCGAACCTCCTCACACAGCAGTACGGGAACACTATCATCGTCATGTTGCTGTTGACCCTAAGGCATTCTGTGTAACAGATACATGTACAAATAAGAGTATCTGAATACTTGACTCCATTCAAATTTAGAAACACAAGCCTGCCCTAAACAACTGCCAGTTCGCAGTCCCCACGAATATTTTGTGCATTTAACTCTCCTCTGGACTTAACGTTTCCCCCCCCCCATTTCTTATACCCCACTGAGGGGCTGCAGCAGGGATGTGTGATGTCTCCTTGGTTTTTTAATATTTATATGGATGGTGTTGTAAGGGAGGTGAATTCAAGAGTGTTAGGTGGAGGACTGAGTCTGGTGAATGTTGATGGTAGAGAATGGAACCTGAAGTAGCTGCTGTTTGCAGATGATACTGCACTGGTGGCTGATTCAGAGAGATTGAGACAGTTGGCAGAGGAGTTTGGAAGGGTGTGTGAAAGGAGGAAATTTAAAATAAATGAGAATAAGAGTCAACTGATGAAGTGTACAAGGTTGGCAGATGGTAGGAGGATGAATATAGTTTTGAATGGTGAGTTGCTTGAGGAGGCTGAGTGTTTTAAGTATTTAGGGTCACATGTTGCTGTGGATGGAAGAATAGATGCAGAAGTGAAGTTTAGAATGAATGAAGTAGGAAAGGTGCTGGGAGGGACGAAAAAAGTGTTTAGGTGTCGTTTGCTTAGAATGGATGTAAAGAGAAGGCTGTATGAGGGTATTGTGGTACTGACTGCACTATATCGGGCTGAAACATGGAATATGGGTGTAACAGAGAGGAAAAGTTTGAATGTAATGGAGATGAGGTGTCTGAGGAGTATGTGCGGTGTGACACGTATGGATCGAGTGAGTAATGATGAAGTGCGAAGGAGAACTGGAGTTGTTTGGGAGATGGCTAATCAAGTTGGGCAGAGGGTGTTACGATGGTTTGGGCATATGGAGAGAATGGATAATGGGCAATTGGTGAAAAAGATAACTAGATCTGATGTGAGAGGTGTAAGGCTGAGAGGAAGACCATGAATGGGACGGATAGACAGTGTGAAGAGAGTGTTGGATGCGAGAGGGATGTCTGCTGAGCAAGGAAGAGTGGCTGTGTGTGACAGAAATGAATGGAAATTGTGAATGTTAATAAATGATGACACAGCCCTGAGAGGATATTCTCCCACATTTGTCTGATCAGCTGATCAGGTCAGGTGCAGATAAGGGATGGGTCCATTATGATGTGGCAGGGGTAAACCAGCCTGTCAGGCCCTGCTGCGGATGTCACTGATTGCACTGCGCAATTGACCCGCGTGCTGTGTAGTGCGGTGAGGATCTGACCCTTCTCCCCTCTGGGGCTAAGATGTGAATGAATGTGTTTCAGTGGATGAGTAAATTAGGAGTGTGTCGTCCTGTCTTGGCTACCCCCCTTTCCTTGTGGGAAGCAGCCTAGGTATATAAATAGATAGACAGATACCCCACTGAATGATGAGCACCAACTCACATGATTCATTTAAGACTTTATAATATTACAGATTTGTTTGGGTCGACTATATATCCCTTGATGATGGCACAACTGATTAATCAGAAACATTTGGACAAAATAAAGATGGCTACAATAATATTACTTTTCCTTAACACCTGCTCCTTAGCGATATAGTCTGCAGCTCTACGATTTCGCTTCTTTTCTATGCTGGTTATATTCAAAGTATTTAATCTTGATTAGGAGAAATTTCTAACTGGATGGGTTAAATGAAGCCTTCATAAACCCTTTAGCCACATGCAACAGACCTCTTAATAAAACTAAATAAAATCGTCTGGCAGTAACATGAATAGCGTTAAAATTCATCACCATCATCAAACAGTACCTCCTCCCCCCCACCCCCCCAGGGTGGGCGGAGATGGAGTCTAAGGTGTCAGGATGGAAAGAAAACAATTAGAAAGAAAGAGACACTAACCAAAGCTGGTCCAACTGAATGAGCCACACTCCTATTCGCTAACCATTCAAGGTAATGGAATCGTAGCTCTACCTAAAATTAAATAACTATATGTATATAGATAGATAGATATACAAACGGCAAATTCTGTCCGTCCGTCCATCTGAAACCCCTCTAACTCGGGACACACTTGATCTACATAGACATATTATACCTTTTTGGAATCAAGATGATCCCGGGATTGAAAATCTGCCCTTCACCTGGTGCTTGAACGGTTTGTAAAATTTTGTCTGTCAGTCCGTGTGTCTGAAATCCCTCTAACTCGGGACACACTTGCTCTACAGACATATTATACCTTTTTGGAATCAGGATGATCCCGGGACTGAAAATCTGCCCTTCATCTGGTGCTTGAACAGTTTGTGATCTGAAGAACTCAA
>JAGKTI010012850.1:0-23936 GCA_018397915.1 Birgus latro
AAAAAAAACGACTTCTGATTATTAAGTTCAGAGACTTGTTTATCGCCGTAACTGCCTAATACTCACCGTGAACTGGGCCCCTGACGCAGTGCCATCCAACACCCCGAGTGCCACCGAACACCCCTACCGTTGGCCCTCTCACAGGTGCCTCTCCTCTCCACCTGTCACTGGGCACAACAGCAGCTGCCCCTTATGCCCTCCACTGATACCCTCCCCAGGCCACTTGTTTTCGCCCTAACGGCTGTATTATACGGGTCGTCGGGAGGAGGTGGGGTGGGGGACGAGGTGAGAGGCAGTTCCGAATACACGTCATATTTATGCTGTTCAAAACGGAAGTACTATCCCCACACATCGAAATTAACACGATTTTAGTAAGGCTCGTCTGCAGCGGCGAGGGTAGAGGTGAAATACATGTCTTAATTTCCCCGTTCAAATAAATAAACAATGCCCTCAGAAGCCTGCTGTAATGAAGAGTTTTCTGTACGAGTCTTGTAGTGTGTGACAGGCTGCAGAGAGGGGAAGGTGGGAAGCAATTTGATATACAAGTTCAATGTCTCAATCCTGTGACATTTTCTTTTAGTTATTCTTGCTACGTCTTTATGCTTATATTCAATTTAGAACTTTTTTTTTTTTGTAAGTGGAGTGGCTAGGTACGCTATTGGCTTCATTAAATCATTTAATACTCGGATACTGTCTTACGCTGAATAAAATCCTCTGGCAGCAGCTACAATATACACTACGTCATCATACTGAACTGGTGAAGATGGAAGAATTATACCGACACAGAGAAATATGGAAACTTTTAGGACATAGGTATATTAGTTCTGTTTGAATTACATGGCTGATTTTCATGTTATTAAGGAGTAATGATTTATTCTTTATTTTTTAGACTAAGCAATAATAATTTTGAACATGTTTGTGTGGGGAATTTCAATGTTTAAAAGTAGCTAAACAGGGAAAGTGAGGACATTTCACAAACCTAATGGATGATAGTAAGATGTATCAGATTATAGTACTTACCTCTCTCTTTCTCTCTCTCCTATCACATGAAGTTTTAGGAAACAATATACATTATATATGAATAAATAAATATATGAATAAATAACAATATGCATAAATATAATCTCGATACTTGTTAAATGACTTATTCACATCCCCATTAAGTGTTACTGAAGGGAAGAATAGTTTTATTATATGTACGAAGTTTGTCTGTGCTTGTCCTCTTCTGTACATGGATGGACGTATCTATCTATCTATCTATTGCCAGACGCCTTCATCCCGTAAGCGGTGGGCACAAACAAATCGCCTCCATGTCGCCCTGTCCCCCGCCATTTCACGGGACCATCAAGAGCCTAATTTCATCGACCCTCCCCTGCCATCGTTGTGCACCCCATTTATCTAATTCCTCTCCAAAAGTCAGACAACATCCTTCCTTCAAATGCTCTACTGTTGTGTGCTTTCCTTTGCTACTTCATACATACAATTCACGCAACCTGTTCACCATGGCCACAGCTGGCAGGGAAGTGTTGCCAAACTTCTAATCGTTATATATTAGAGTGAAGTTATATATATTTTTTCCTCTCTTAACTTAGCCCAGATATCCGTCTCTTTTGCAGCTTCCTTTACGTAACTCAGTGGCAGAGAAAGACAACACCACTCAACATCCTTTACCTAACACTTCTTCGTGATTGGCGCCATATTCTAGTGTTAATCTAGTGCTACGACTTAGCATTCAAGATGGACGGCAAATTTTAGCCAACTTTAAGTAACAGGGGCATACGAAGGTGATACCCAGACAAATTCTCGAGTGCTGATAGCTCCCCCAAACAACTGACCACCAGCAGCCCGCATTAACAACTTTTTCCACCCATAATGAGTTCAACCCCGCATCCTTCCCCATCCAAACCGCGACATCCTGCGATCCCCTCAACCCATCGACCCAAAACACATTATTCGGGTGAAACTTTTGGGCCAACAGGACTCTCCCGCTTAATTTTTCCCTTCCTTTCTGTTCCATTACCCTTTTCTCGCAATACAAATGAAATCCGGCGACCTCTCACCCGCCAACGTCTCTTTCATTTGTTCCTCTGTCTGGGATGGACGGACATTGGACTCGTCTCGTTGTGGGGAGGGACTATTGTGGCGATCTGTCCCTAAAAGGTATAATTACAGGTATTACGTATCGACCGCCCGCCCCTCTCGACCGGTTACGGAGAGAGAGAGAGAGAGAGAGAGAGAGAGACTCACTCCGCATGGAATGAAAAAGGAAAATACCATTAATTAAAAAAAAAAACAATACTACAGCCGTAAAGTATCAAAGCAGCACATATGATAGCTAGAAGGTTTAGAGCAGTAACTGAAGAGAGCCATGAACGCAAAATAAATGGACATATAAATAAATAATCGTAAATAATCACATTCGTATCGTGACCTGTTAATGGAAGAGAGGTAGGAAGGATGGAAGATGAGACAGTGGAAAGTAAGAAAACTACAGAACAGGGATTGTTAGAGGTTTGAGAAAATATAACTGGCAATTACTCTCTCTCTCTCACTTCCTTCCTTCCTATGGTGTAACTTCCCTTGTGCTCCCTCAGTGCAGTTAAAATCAGTGACTAGGAAGTGGGCTGGTGTTTCCTCTTCTGAATTCCACAGTTTCACAAAATTATACCTTCACAGATTAATCTTAGCTTTCATTTCACTCCATTTTTTTTTTTTCATCATCATCCATTCCTACATCACCCCAACTGGATGTGTAGGAGCCAAGGGGTAAAACACTCAGTTCAGATAGCTAAGACAATAGTGACCCCTCTCCACCCCTGAGTAGCATTACTTTGATATGTCGGGCAATATTTGTACTTTATCTTACCTCACTACTATAAGTATTTCTTGCTGAAGTTTTCTCTTTCCCTGCTGGAGACCTTTGATTTTCCGTCCTATGATTTTTCCAGATGAGATTTTGACCTTGTAAAAATATTAACACCAATGAAAAAAGTGCTTTTACCATGATTCATCCAAGCTCTCTCTCTTTATACTATTATATTTTGCTGTCCTTTCATGCCCTCTGTTTCTTAAGCATTCTTCCGTCAGTCCTCTCTTCTTGATGTAGTGTTTTCAACTTTTAGTAACTGCAGCGACAGCCAGCAGGTCAATGAGTGGCCAGCGTTCGTCTTCTTCTGCTTCTGGCGGATTTGTTAAACGGAAGCCTTTGGAGACATAAAAGTGGTACTATATAAGGTAATTTGACATGGTGAAACCAAATCTGCTATCTGCTGACACCTGAGGTGGCGCCATCCAGCGACAACTTTTGTAAAAGTGCTTAATTTAAGCCCACTGAGATATAAAAGTGGTCCCATATAACGTTCTTTGACATGGCTAGTTACTTTTTACAACAAACTGTTTGAGGCAAGAGCCTCGCCGCTGGTCCCAGATAAATTCTGTTCTTGCTTTTCCCTTCACCGTTACCCGCCAAACATCCCTTACTGATTCTGTCATCTTTCACAGCGATATTTTTTATAACGCAACTATTCCTTAGCCGACCTACAAATAAGGAGATAAGAGAATGAAAAATGGATATAGAGTAGAAAGGCAAAAACAGTCGAGAAGCAAACCTAATGGAGCTGGACGTGGCTACTCATTAACTCTGGGTTTAATGGAACTTTTGAAGGATCTGTCAACTTATCCCAGTCTAGGTAACCTGACAAGGGTCAATGAGAGTCTGCCCCATTCCCCTTACAATGCATGGCAAAGGCCAGAACAAACACAATTCACAGGGTCACCTAACCTTAGGAAAGGCCCTACTGCCTGCAGCAGAAGTTCCACGGCTCAGCCCATTTTGTAGGCGCTAACAGTCAGACGAATTCCTGACACCAGCTTTGTGCCACAGTTGCGGGAAAGAGGACCCGACTGGTTTCCTCTCATGCATATAAAACTTGATAATGTGCCGTAAGAGAGATCCATGTGAGTACACCAACAACAGATGACAGGGTGGAAAGCAGCTCCTGTCCACAGAGACCTTCACTATCACAATATGAAAATCTGCAGCATCCCTAATGACGACGTTTTTGTACAAACTAGAGCGCCGTTTAGAGCATCTATTCCCTTGATGCAGCAGTCCCCTCCTAAGTCAAGTGA
Organism: Birgus latro; assembly: GCA_018397915.1. Taxonomy (NCBI): domain Eukaryota; kingdom Metazoa; phylum Arthropoda; class Malacostraca; order Decapoda; family Coenobitidae; genus Birgus; species Birgus latro. The sequence continues at coordinate 4,132 of JAGKTI010012850.1, forward strand.
CATCCCTCATGGATTTCCCTTTGAATTCTATCAAACTCTTTGGCACAATTTTTTCTGCAAAAACAACTGTTGCTTTATTACTGACCTGGGACGAAACAGTAACATCGGGGGATACAGATCCATTGACAATCACCATGAGTAGCTGAGCTGGGCAGGGGATGAACTGAACCTATCCTGCTGCAACATGAGGTACAGAGTGGCTGCATCACCGTGGATGATACTGAAGGAACCAACAGTGAACCCTGTTGCATTCAGAGCCACACACTAACTGTCTAGTCCCTAAATGTGGTGTTAGGTTGGAGACACCCTGCACTTACTCTACCAAAACAGGAACTGCAGAGTTATTATATCTCGCCCAGAGTTACCTAGTGGGAATGCCCTGCAGCTACCCTCTTACGGCAAGAGCCACAAAGTGAGTCATAATCACGTCCCTCGAACTGCGCCATATGTTATGCGCCTTGCTGCACCGTGACGGAAAGCCAGTCTGGGGGATCCTGTTGGGGAAACGCATTCATTCAAACACTCTTTACCATAAAGGTTTATTTGCACTGCATCCCAACACGTGTGTAAGGACTAGATACCAGTTACCATTGTGTTGCATGAAGCATTTTTTCCTTTTAATCTCTCGCTCCGTTTTCCAGTTCTTATGCCCCTGCCCTCACTAGTTTTCCTACCCACTTCCAAGTAATGTGTATACCGTACTTCGTAATGCTGTTACATGTCATTCTACCAATCTATAGCCCTTAACTCTCGCATTGTTTCCCCAACTTTTTCTGCAGGTTTTAGGCAGTTTCAACGCGTCTCTCCCTATCTCCTCTAACCTTACTTTCACTCCCTGTCCCTCAGCTCCAGTTTCCATGTTCTAGTTCATGGTGATCTCTACCACTTCCATCGCTGCTTCTCTAAATACTGCCCCTTCTCCAGTTTCCCATCAATCCACAACTTCTACGTCTTCTCAATGCAGTTTTGCACCCTTCTGTCTCTCCTTACTCTGATATGACATTAATTCCCTCTATCCCAGCTCTTACACTTCGCATGTATTTGTACAGTCCGTCATTCTGTCCCTCATTTCTCAACAGTGTCCCATCATTTTACTCCTTTACCGTTCCTTTTCTCCAGTTTACCATCCTTTTATTCCTTCGTCATCAGGCTTCGTTCTTAATGCCTCTCTCCTACCCCCTTAGTCTCCACATACACCTAAATCCCATCTGTCTGTCCATTATTTCATGTCTTTTCTTACCTTCACTATAAGCTTTATGTCTATCCCTTACACCTCCATTCCTACAATCTCCTTCACTTTTAACACTCCATCCCCTAACCTGACTCTCACTCCCTCTTCGTACGGCACCTTCCCTACTGTTCATGTATCAGTTCATCCCTTTAATTTATCCTTTATTTTTCTCCTTTTCTGCAGTTTCCCTTCCTTTTCTCCCTTTCACCTACCTACAGTTTTCTTGTACTAGTTCATTTTTTGTTGTTGTATATCCCACACTTCTTTCCATTTCTCCCACTGTCTCCTGGTCTCACTCACTCTCATTCCCTCCCTCCCAGCTCCAGTTCCCTTATATGAGTTATTTCTTTCATGCCTTCCCTTTATTTCTTTCCTTCCTTTCTGCAGGTAGCCATTCATTTAAGCCTTCCCTGTCCTTTCTCTCCAGCATCTCATCCTTTTTTCCTTCCCTTCTTTGGTCTCACTCACCTTCTCTAGCGGCTCCATTTCCCATTCCTTCAGCGTAACTTATATACCTTTCCTTTTCAACAATTTCCAATCCTTTTCTCCCCTCCTTCTCTGGGCTCCCTCACCTTCTCTCATGGCTACAGTTCAAAGCTGTTAGTTACTTCTTTCAACCCCCTACCTTTATCTCTCCTATACTGCAGTTGCTCATCCATTTTCTCCTTCCCTGTCCCTTCCCTCCAGTTGAACATCCATTTCCTCCTTCCTTGTCCATTCGTTCCAGCTTCCTATCCACTTCGCCCTTCCTTCTCTAACCTCACTCACCCTCTTCATCTCTTTCCTACTTTTCTGAAGTTGCTCATTGATTTCCTCCTTCCCTTTCCTTTCCCAACAGTTTCCTATCCCTTCCTCTATTCCTCACGGCTCACTCACCCTCTCTCACCAGTCCTTTACCTCATATTTCTCTCCTATCCAGCAGTTTTCCATCCATTTCTCCCCTCTTCTCTGGGCTCCCTCACCCTGTCTCCGAGCTCCAGCTCCCATCCTTCAGCACAATCCACACTTCTCTCCTTTTCAGCAGTTTCCCAGCCTTTTCTCCCTTCCTCCTCTGGGCTCCCTCACCCTCTCGCTCCCAGTTCCAGTTCCCATGTATTAGTTTGCGATGATCCCTAGCCAGAATAAACAGGAGAGCATCAACACGCCCCACTGAGCCCTCGATCCCACCACCCCACCGCCGCTGTCCACGCTACGGTAGTTGTAAATGGTTTTGCGTGGCAGACAACTGGCCGGTTTCTCATGCCCTATTATTTCTGGGGGTTAAAGGTAAATATTGGGGAGCAGACTGGGTGAGAGAGAGACAAAGAGAAAGAGAGAGAGAGACTGACTAAACTTGTAATCATTTATTCTTTTACACTCTCGATATTCCTTCAGTATTTAACAAGACCTTCCAAAGCCAATTATTAATATATATATGGTAGCCGGGAAGGTTACAAACTCCCTTCATTACAATCCCTGACGTGTAAAGGGATTAATTATCGCAGCAGTTCCTCTTGCTAAATTCCCGCCTCAATAATTTTAGGATGCAAAGTTAAGAATGAAAACCAGACTAATACAAAGGGTCGTCCATATATAACACTTCTCTTCCACTCTTCCGGGTGATCTGTTGTGCATCGTAGGACACCTCAGTCAGGGTTATCAGTATCTACCCTACATCCGCTACGGAATATTTGCCTCCGCACCAAAAACACTGACGTCCAGTCTGGCAGAAGCTACATAGTTTTAATATGAAAAAAAGTATGAAGTTAGGAATGCTGGATGTTTCGCGTACCGTGTGTGTGTGTGTGTGTGTGTGCGTGTGTGTTATTAACCATTTGTGTGTGCATAAATTAAACACACACACACACACACACACACACACACACACACACACACACACACACACACACACACACACACACACACACACACACACACCACAAATCTCTCCCATATAAACACACCCGCAACACAACCTCTCCCCACACACAACACAAATCCCACACTTAACCTCCCGCTACACAAACACATGACACAAACCCAGACACTCGAAGACCTAAAGTCCTTACCATCAAAACCGCGACACAAACTTGAGAACGTAAAAAAACCATGTAAGAACATCGACAGACCGACAAGACCAGACAAGACCACCTCATTTGTAGTCGAACTTAGTGATCGGCTCGCCCTTTGGATTATTCAGAGCTAAACTTTGGAGAGGCGGTGATAAGTTGAAAATGGAGTGATAGAATACGTGATTTTCTCGCTGCAAAGGGCGCCCGGTTAAGGGGGGGTCGATTCTACCTGCCTCCATGCTTCTCTACCTGTCTGTCTGTCTACCTGTCTTCTTTCGTACCGTAGCTACTTACCTCCTGTCTGACTGCCTGCCTTTTTGCTGGCTTGTTTGTTTGTCTGCCTGATACCCTTCTTTCATACCAATGTACTTGCCCTCCTATCCACTTGTGTCTCTGCCTTCATGCATTCTTAGCCATTTGTCTGTCTGCTTTCCTACTTATTTGTCAATCTGCCTGTCTGCCTTCATTAATACCTATCAGGGTGCCTTCTTTCATCTCAGTCTACTTTCACACCAGCCTATCTACCATGTTTCATATCTGTATACCTGCCTTCTTTAATCACCTCTTTCACACCTACTTATTTCCATGTCTACCTTCAGAATGACCTGCCTAAATTCATTCATATTTTCCTACCTGCCATGTTATATATTTACCTACCTTTTTTTCATGCGGTCACCCTACTTTCTTTCAAATATACCTACTTGTCTGCCAACACATCTTTCATACTGCTTACCTGCCTGCTTTTACACCTCATGACTTCATACCTGCTTACCCACCGCATCGTACCTGCCTAGTTTCACGCCTACCTACGTACCCATCTACCTTCTTCATACATATATACCTGCTGTTTCTCATACCAGTATACCTGTCTGTTCCATATATTCTTGTCAGACTTCATACTCACCTGTTTAGTTCTGAATCATGTCTTCCTACCTATGTTTACCCAAGAGTGACCTTTCGTAGTGAGGGAGTTAGCTGCCAACCTAACGAAGTGCTCTCTTGCTTCAGATCACCAAACCACTAAATTCTCTACTTATATATTGTATTACCTCCAATCTGCAAATTTCTAGCACTCTACCTACTGCTTTCTCTGACTGTCTACATACTTACCTTTGAACCAACCTCATTCCTATCTTCTGACTTACGTACCTAATTATTTACTAATATACCGTTTAACCCTTGTAGGTTAGTCTGTCAACACGAGAAATGTCTGACTGTTCTTCTATATAGTTAATCTGGGAGAAAATCTGAAACATTTCCTTTTCAGTACAAAAGTGGCTCTAAATTAAGTGTTCCTTGTAAAATTTCTACGTTTCTTAAATAAACGAACAACGTCTCTCAAGCACAATGACGTTTCATAAGCAAAATTACAACGTCTGTTACGCACACCGACACTTCCTACACGAAATAACGTTTCCTGAGCACAATGACGTATCTTAAGTAAAATGACAACGTTTCTTAAGCACAGGGACGTTTCTTATGCAAAATTACAAAGTCTGTTAAGCACATCGACGTTCCTTATGCAAATTTACAACGTTTCTGAAGAACACTATTTCTTGTGCAAAATTACAACGCCTCTTGTATAACTTCATGACCTTTTTTATGTAAACTGATAAAGTCTCACCAGCAAATTTACGTCTTGTCCAAGCAGTGTCAACATTTCGTGGGCAAGATGGCAATGTTTGTCTTGCAGATGAACAATGCTTCTTATGCATCTGACAACGAAACTGTAACCAAAAGAAAAAAAAAAAAGCCAAACATTCGAATTTAACTCCCAGAGCCGGAGTACGCATTTTTTTTTTTTTTTTTTTTTTACCACCAGACCTTTTACATTCATCTTGAGAGAGAATTTAGTAACTAGATACAGCCTTCACTAACAACTCTACCCCAAGAAATGTCTCCTAAACTGAACAGAATCGTCTAGGTATCTAAATAAACTGGTAAATATGTGATCAAACTGAAGGCTTTAACTCTTTCTGATTCTGAGGAGACACTTAACCATTTTATTGAGGTTTCCAGACGATTTTACTCAACTGAGGAAATATTTAAAAGTCCTGAGGGTTAACAGAGATACATTTCAACTCCTTGACTTGTGGAATTCGTCTCAGCTTAGCAAAACCGTCAAGTGATAGACTGAGTATAGCAATATAATCTAAACAATCCTTTCACACCGATGACGTTCCGGTATATTAGTTTATTCTTTCTACTTCGAGATGGCCTCATTCTTTTTTTTTTTTTTACTGGAAATTTTAAGTGTAGTCCATATTCAATCCCTTCACAGTTGGCTGTCATTTCATGGTTAAATAAAATTATGTAGAGGCAACAAAATGAACCCTACGTCACTGGACTGAAGAGGATTATGTGTCCGCAGAAGGTGAGAGATTCCAACAAGGCGTGTACGGGGAGTGAGGAAGTTCTGTGCTCCCCCCAGTGCTCCGTGTGACTTCCTAAGCATCCGTGCTCCCCCATTCTGACGTGCATCATCAATATCTCACCCGACCTTTTAAACCACTGCAGCTTCACACACCAACACACCCACTACCACACCCATCCCACCCTACACACCACCCTCACCTCACTACCGCACTCACTACCAGACCCATCCCACCCTCGACCCCACCCTCACCTCACTACAGCACATTCCTTGCTGAATATTTGCTTGGGTGTTTACGGTGTCTTTGCACTGGCTACCCTCTTGAATCAGGTGAGTTATTCTGGTGAGTTATTCTTGCTGCCTCCAGACGATTTTGTGTTCATCTTTGGGAGGCCTTTTGTAATGATGGGATTTGTGAAAGACATCTCACCTCATTGTTCGATGTTTCTCTTAAGCTGATTTTAATAATCTGAAGGTAACAAGAATTTAAACAATGTGTTATCCTATTCAAGAAGTAGGCCCCTTAAGCATTACATTTTTCATTACAATCCTACTAACACTTGTCTTTTTCATTACTTCTGTGCTGAATCTTTTTTAAGACGATATGTTTAAGCCCATCTCCACAAAACTCAGACAGTACAATAACGTCCTTCTCTCGATCCTCTGTGTGCACTAGTCCTCCCATATCTGGCCCTTGCCCTGTTCCTCTTATTCTTTCTCAGTCCTCTTCTCCTTGGTTCAGTATCAGTATTTAGTTCGCAGTTGTCTAATATACCTTCATCACCATCCCCCATGTCTCCCTTTTCAGTCTGCATACCTTCCTCCACCCATTTCAACCCCCTTCCTTGTTTATCGCCTCTCCTAATTCCCTTCTCTCCGTGCTCCAGTTTTCTTTGCATTACAGTTCATGCCGTTCTCCATTACGTCTCCTTCCCTAACGTACATGGCTCTCTATATAATTCCCTTCGTACCCAAATCCTCCCACTACCACCCCGTACCCTATTCCTCTCATCCTCTCCATATCCCCCTCTCTCTGCTCTCCACTTCTCCCTGCATTCACAATCTCTTCCTCATTATGCGTCCTTTCCTGTCGTTAATTCCTTCCCTTTACAATCTTCCTTGTACCCAGTCCCCCCCCCCAATCTCTATCCCTACCCTGTTCCTCTCATCCACTCTCAATTCCCTTCTCTTCATGAGCCATTTCTCCTTGTAGTTACGGTCTTCTGTTTTTCCCTATGCCTCCTTCCCTATCGTTTATGCCTTCCTTAAAACCCTCAGCCTCTCAGCCCACCTCTGCCCTTACCCTGTTGCTCTCATACTCCCAATCTCCTTCTGTATTCCTCGCCCCCGTCCCTCCTTCATTTACGGTCTTCTATTTTTCCTTATGCCTCCTCCCCTATCGTTTATGCCTTCTTTAAAACCCTCAGCATCTCAGCCCACCTCTGCCCTTACCCTGCTGCTCTCATCCTCCCAATCCCCTTCTGTATTCCTCCCTCCCTCCCTCACGGTAACACTGATGAGCCGTGACGCGTATTGATCAAGTCCTTAACCCTACGTCGCCTAAGCCTTTGGGAACCTGATTAGCTACACGATCACTGAAGGGGTTCCATTCCCTCCCCCCATTATTAACTCATCAAACTTACTGCCGGCATCGATTTTATTGGGCGCTTGTTGTTCCAGGCAGCCTGACATGTGATCAAACGTGAGGCGATGTCAGGCGAGATGGTGGTGTGTTCTATTTCACTGCAGAACATAAATCAATAGACGTGAGGGTGTAGAGCAAAATAAACCTAGGTGTACGAAGGTGTAAGTCCGTATATCTTGACCGATATTTATAAAGCACCTGTAACTGTTAGGTGTGGCCAGCCTGCAATCCACATAAAAGGGTCACTCATGTTCTATCACACACACTTCAAGAAATTACTGTCAACACCTGGGGGCTTGTCCTCACAGGTGCACTGCCGATTTTAATATATAGCCAACGGTGCCAGACCAGAGATGCAGTACGAGAACGAGATTGATGGAACGCAAGACTGAGTGCTGTCAACCCAGAGATGGAGCGAGAGAACGAGACAAAGGGCAAGGTTGATCGTTGCCAGCCCAGAGAGGAAGTGAGAGAACGAGGCTAACACAGAAAAGATCAAGAGTTACCAGTTCAGAAATAGCGTGAGGGAACGAAGCTGGTAAAGAACAAGATTAAATTATGCTGGGATGATTACAGTGCTGGGCAAAGAAAAGATAAAGACCTGGGAATATTGTGTACCATATTAACGAAGACCATTAACGAAATTGATAACCACACAGAGACCAGGTACTGTATATTGGTCTGTTTGTGATGTATGTTTCGTGAAGAGATTTGGTGTTCTAAGTTGTGTGCGAATTCCATCTCTCAGAAAAAGAAAACAAAATGAATCCTAGCAAAAGGGTTGAGGGTCGGGAGAGAATGTACTACTCTGATCTTAAAAGCAACAGAATGAAGGTGAAGGTTACATGACAAGGGCAAATAATCGGTCTTTAAATCAACTGTACAGCGCGGGCGTTGTACTCTGTGAATGCTCCTTTGTGTATTAACTATTTTTTGATGCTGAATTTCTATGCGGTCACTACGTAAATTATGAAAGGAAAAAATCATAAACTCTCGTCAAAATAAAGCTAAAATCAAGGACAAAGAACAAGAAGTTTATATATTTTCCTGCAATTTGTCAAAGCCTCTTCAGCCCACGTTGTTTCTGCTGCACCCTGGAAACGTTCAGATGTTTGGCTGTGCTGTTGTCTTTCCACTGTGACGAAATGAAACGCTACGTGGCATTCTAGGAGGAAATACGTGATGATGATGAAAAGCATTACAGTATATGGTCGTCAACTCCATCACTACAATGACGTACTAGTTTTGTAGGTTCTTACTACCTACTGACGATTTACTCAATTAGCGAAAGAATAATGTGTTGTGGAGGTTAACGAAAGCTACAAATCCTCCCGCTAGAAATGTCTTTACCCTAAATAAAATTACGAATAATGTGTTGTGGAGGTTAACGAAAGCTACAAATCCTCCCGCTAGAAACGTCTTTAAATAAAATTACACGAGATAGCAAGAATTATATGAAAGCAGGTCATCTAGGTGAGGTGGCCAAGCCAGGGGGTAACTTGCAACACAGTCCCATCTAGTGAGGTGGCCAAGCCAGGGGGTAACTTGCAACACAGTCTATCATCACAAAACAGGAAATTTCCTTTCAACTGTCCAAAGCATTCTGTCTCAAAGTTATGTAGAAAATGGAGGCCAACAAATTAACTAACAAAATCCACCGTAAAAAAAAAAAAAAAACTTCAACCTTTAACAATTCCAATACAGTATTATAGCTAACAAAACCAGGAAGGCAACGCACAAATAAAACAATGCAAACCCGTAAGAGATTAATGAGTATACACAATTAATTGGCTACTATTGTTGTTTAATGAGTACAACCAACCTTAATATACTACCTCAGTGCAGCCATTCTGAACCCAGCCTTGTACGATACATAAACCGTAATCTTAGTCTTCTCATTACAGTATCAATTCACAATGGACCTCTCTAATCACATAAAAGAAACAAGTAATACACAGAATAACACTGCATTAGTACAATATTAAATTTTTACGAGGGTCGTGTTGTAGAGCCAGTATTCTCGTCTGTTAAGGCCGTTCCCTAACACCTTTTCCTATGCAACTTATTTTGCTTATAACTCCTGACTGTCCTTCTCTGTATTATATGTCATTCTAACATCGCATAGACAATGTGCGAAAAGAATATTACCCAGCCATATCCAAAACTAAATCGCTAGGGAAGAGGTGCTTGGGAGCCTCCTTAATACGGGCCTCTGTGACGTCAAAGGCTTCGTAATTCCACTTCCTAATTGCCTGTTTTTGCAAATTACATACCTAACATTTTTCCCATTACTTAAATCGGTTTAATATCGACATAGTCTACATCAATGACATACAAAGGGACACGTGAAATATGCAGAATAAACAGCTAAGGAGGAGTTAACACGAAATTTCAGAAGCCAGTTAGAAAGGAACCAATATTCCACAGAATAAACCCACTTGGGACAGTCTGCATTAAATGGTGAGGAAATGAATTGCATGGGAGGTAACAAGTATCAAGGCCTAACACGCGTAGGTAAATTTCTCTATGTAAAGGACAATCACAAACACATCCCGTACAGGGGTGACTGACAAGGAAGGCGCCACACAAACATAACCCCAGACTGCAGCGACACGAAACCATGTACAAAATTCAGGTCCTCATTTCAGTTCTAGGTGCGAAGAACTGGTTGATTTTTCTCAAGAGGTCTCGTGATCGGCCTGTTAATCGAACCTGGGACCTCTAGGTTACGGACTGAAGTGGCTTTAGTTGCGACAATTCAGAGAGGGGAGAGTCTACATTCCGTTCTCGCTTCCGTATCCTGGTGTACTGAACAGCAGGGAGACAAGCCCTTCTTTTCTTTCCCTTTCTAGCAAACACGTTGTTTTGATCTATAGTGAAATTAGTTTTGCCTCAGCAGACAACGTCGTGATTAGCCAATGGGCCTCAAGTTATGTGTTCTTCATATGTACTTTATGTGATAGGATTTATTCACCTGCTGCAGTGTAGGTGTTGCGAGAAATATGGCGCATTGTTCAAATAAACTCTTCACTTTCCTCATGTTCTGTCGGCTTTAAGAGGACACAGACTAATGATTCTTATAACCATTTTTGCAAGTAAACGTGTCCAAATATTCGTAACACACAACGCGAATGATTACCAACCGACTCATAAGTCTGGGTATACTGTTTGTCACTTGATCTTCGCACAATGGGTCACGCGAAGAGGAGACGACCAAGACAAGCTGAGGTCAAGTGGGGTCAAGGATAGTCAAAGGGAAGAGGAAGTACTTAAAGTCCGTACATGAAAGGCATTAGGGAAGGGAGAGGGTGGGAGGGTTCTGGAGGTACGATCAGGACAAAAGTTTGCCGAATATTCCATTGCGTCAATTTGAGTTTTATGGCATGTCGTTCACTTTCCTCCCTGACGCATCATATCAAAGAGTACCTTCAATGGGCGGAAAAACGCATCAGGCCCTTTTCAGCTTAGTAATATTAGCCAGCTGTGAAGTGAGAAGTAAATAAGGTGAAATACAAGGTGAGATTTTTCCTCGACTGTACGCATGGTAGAGAATGGGAGGGACGCTGGGAGAAGGGGAAGTGTGTGGGAAGTAGTGAGGAAAGAAAGACATGTGGGAGAGGATGGAAGGGATTTAGGGGAAAGGGAGGAGTAAAATTTAGGTAATGCAAACTGAGTGGTTAAAACAGGAAGTGTAAGGAAGGGATAAGAAGAAGCAAAAGAAGCTGGGGAGGAGGAAAGATGGAATGAAAATATTATAAAGAATGAAGGGCGCTAATGATTTCAAAGATGATATTTTTTGCAGCGAAGGGGAACAGATGAGGAGAAAATCTGACCTATTATAACGAGGATTATAGAGTTTAAAGTAAAGACGAGCTGATTTTATAATATGAATGAAGTTAGATATGGGACTGGAGGCGGTACACTGAAGATTATCTACTTGTATATGTGTCAATAATTGTTCACCAAGAGGAGATTCCCTCTATAGTTAACACCTTAACTAGGACACACTCAGTCGTATTCTCTTTGGCGTGCGGGGTTCGAAGTAACTGTTCCTTAGCATTTTAACTTGCATATTACGCTTTGCCAATCTCTTATAATTATGATCTTTATATTCTAGTATCGCTCTAGTTGGCATTAAGAAATACGAGGATATAAAGGCACATTCTGCGAGAGATATCGATAGGGAAGAGGTACAAGAAAATCTCCTAATCCCAGAATAAGTAAAGTACCTAATCCCATTCCCCGTCCCTCATCCCTTCTCTCATTCTTTCCCACCTCTACCATCGCCAATATTTCCTTGTTTTCCGACCACTTTTACCCCTGCCTTACCTAAACTCTGCCCGCCAAACCTTGCTTACTTCCTGCCACATCCCTTGTTTCCCCTGTCACACACACACACACACACACACACACAAACCCACCCACCCGCCTACACACACACACACACACACACACACACACACAGACTCTCTCTCTCTCTCTCTCTCTCTCTCTCATGGCCAGTCAACCAGGGCACATACATCAACACTAATAAGCCGAGGACAACAGTTCCCACCGACCCAGTGTGTTGTCCTTTGTCGCTTGGTTTCCCGCGGGGGTGGCCGGGGGAGGGGCCAGTAGGGCTGGAGGGAAGGGAAGGGAAGGGAAGGGAAGGGAAGGGAAGGGAAGGGTAGGGGAGAGGAGGGGAGGGGAGGGGAGGGGAGGGGAGGGGAGGGGAGGGGAGGGAGGTTATGGAAGATGGAAGAGAGGAGGAAAAACTGAAAAGGTGAGATATATGGATGAGAAGGGGATGGAGGAAGGAAGAGGAGGGACGAGAAAAGATGAGAGGACGGAAGAGAGGTGGGTCTGGAGGTGGTGGGAAGAATGTGGAGTGAAACGAGGAGGAGGGGAACTGAGGGGAGTAGAATGGAGAAGAGGAAGGCTGGAGACAGGGAGGATGGGAGGACAGGAGGAAGCTGTAGGAGGATGGAAGAATGAGGAGAATGGAGAGGAGGAGGAGGAGGGGAACGTGTGGATGATGTATGATAAGAGGTGGATAAGAGAAAGAGAGAGAAACAGATGATGGTGAGGAACAGCCTGAGGTGGATGGAGAGGGAAAGAGTTAAGGAGGAGAGGAGTGTTGAAGGAGGATCGAGAAGGAGAGTTGGGGAAGGATGAAGGCGAGGGAGCAGCCAAAGGAGGGTGGAAAGGACAGAAGATTAGGAGGGTGGAATAGAGATGGGAAAGTTAGAGGAGGATAAGGGAGAGGGAAGAACCGGAAGAGGATAGAGGAGAGGAGGGAAAAGGAGATGATGGATAAAGGGTGGAACCAAGAAAGGACGGAGAAGAGGAAAAACTAAGAACGAATGGGGGAGAAGATGGAACAATTGTGGATGGCGGCTTGGAAGAGACAGGGAAAGATGGATAGAAAGGGGAAGCAAAAGAGGATAGAGGAGAGGAGGGAGAATGGGAGGGTGAAGGAGAGGAAGGAAGAGAGAAATTTGAAGAACAGGAGAGAACAAAAGAGGTGAAAGAATAGGTAGATTTAACGATTTTTACACTAGATTAAGAATATTCATAACAATTTCAGGTTGCAATACTAGTCTGAGTACTGTGTCATAGAAATATTTAGATATCCACAAAATCTCTATTATTCTACGTTCATTTTAACTTGGCTTAAAATTGCTTTCTCTCCATATTGAAGGCTGAGCTGAACCAAAATATTAATTGTAGGATATGGTAGTTAAACGGAGAAGTGCTATAGACTCCTTGTATTACACTGAACTGTTACTGAGCTGTGTGAAATGAGGTGCAGAATGACGAAAGCCTCTTGGTAGTTAACGTGGAAGAACAATTCAGTAGCGATTAGTTTTCGCTTCCCAAACACCTCAAGGCCCCAAGTGAACGAGCCATATTTTACGTTTACAATCCCTGGTTCTGCAATACTAGTCTGGGTACCGTGCCGTTAGAAATACTGCATATCCTAAAAAAATCACAGAACCGACAATTAGTTTTTACCTCCTTCACACATCGGCATTCCAAGGTAGCTGAGCGAACGAGACATATTTCACAGGGCTACGTTTATAATCTATGCTTAACCTACGCAATGAGAGTTTTAGTATTAAGCTGCATACCCACAAATTACAGGCACTTGTCTTTGCTTCCCTAATACCTAAGAATTACAAGCAAACGAGTCATATTTTTGCGCCTGCGTTCCCAGTCTCAAGTTAGATAATGCCAGTTTGACTACTGTGCTGTCAGACGTGGTATATCCAAAAAATTTACAGTACCAGTGGTAAGGTTTTGTTCCCGTAACACTTCAAGGCTCCGAGTGAACGGATCGTATGTTACATCCTCGCTTCCTGAACTGGACAAAAACAGCGACTGTACCGAAAATTCCACTCCTTCCCCGCGGGAGTATTGCGGTGGGCTCTGTTGCCACATTTACAAACCATCTTGGGCTTGCGGTGTGTAAAACAATGGCTATTTAGTCTATTATCCTGACTCATACAACTACCATACATTCCACAAACAAACTGAAGCTAATAATGAAGTGAAGAAAGGACAAAAGACTTTCTGACTGTACTAATCTTCTATTGGTACTTGTTTATCCCACAAAATAGTTAATACTCCTTCCATGTAGTGACAGTTTTTGTATTTATCGCTGAAATCCAGATGACTTTATTAACCTTAAGCTAGACTTTTCGACTTGGTGGTGTTAGATTATGCCTTCATTAACCCTTCTACTTCTTGGCCACTCTTCTAAGCCGAGAGAAAAGTCTGGGAAGAGTTAAAAGCAGCCATAAAAAGACATCGCCATATGCAAGGGGTTAAGATTCTTGGTACCACCGCACAATCCAAAGATAAGTACAACGTTTGTTAGTAGCATGAATCTGTCTATCTATCCATCTATCTATCTATTACCAGACGTCTTAATCCTGTAAGAGGCAGCCACAGACAAATCGCCTCCACGTCGCCCAGTCCTCTGCCACCTGACTGCCAACTCACAAACCCCTCTCTCATACATTTCTCCAGACCATCGTTGCATCTCATCCTTTCTCCCTCCTTCCACCTCACTCACATACTCTCTTCTAGTCAGTCTCTCATTCACCGTCCTCTCTACATGGCCAAGCAGGAGGAACCAATACAAACACGTCACCGTACGGAATGGTGAAAGATTCTTCGTAACTATGGGTCCCTGTACCGTGACGCAGTGTGGTGTGTGGCTGGGCTGTGGTTGGGTGATCGCTGGGTACGTTCAGTCCTTTGGTGCTGACGCTCAATGGTAATGATGGTACACATTTGTCAGAGGGAAAAATGTGAGGTGCTGAGGTGATAAGAAGGTGGGAATTATGAGCCATTTCAACCAGAGGACCCACTTTCTCATAATCACTGCAAATACTGAATTATTAACAACATTTTTCTCAGCTCTAACAACCGTGATAATGGTGCTGCTTTGATAAATAAGGTAAGAATGATAAATAATATCCTTTAAACTCCTCAAATAAGGTTACGTTTATTATCATTATTATTAATATTACAAACGTGACTAACGCTACACGGTCCATCAATTTAAAACAGTCTGACTAAACCAAGGTGTAATATATTTTCCTTTTTTCACTTTACCTTCTCTCTGTTCCTTCTCCACATTTCCTCCTAGGCGGTACCTCCCTTCTTATCCTCTATCTCTTTACTATCTCCCCTCTTATCTCCTCCTCCAGCATAACCTTGTCTCCTCATCATGGCTTAGATCTCCCGTGACCTCCGTTCTTCCCATCAGCCCTCGTATCTACTCTCTTCGCTGTTATCTTTGCATTTCTTAAGGATTACTCTTCCTGATTTGCCTCCCTTCCATCACCTTAGTGCGGCTGTAGTCAATAATCCATTTACATATCTGGAATAGCGAATTAATGATGCGGATTTCTAACTCTTCCGGCTCCTTTGAATATTTTTCATTCATTCATTCATCATCTAATCCTGTGTTGCCCCATGAGTAGCGTAGAAGCCCGGGCTAGACAAGTTGATCCTGACATTTAAGATGAGAGTGACCTGCCTCACTCATCCCGGAGCAGAATAACGTGAACAATAAACCCCAATCACCCTTTGGATATAAACCTGCCCAGACCCAGTCCCACTGGAGCGGCTTAATTACCCGCTAAATCACCAGGCGCCATAACATGGTTATATGGATACCACCCAGCGTAGGCCATGGTTTCCTGGTGTAGAGGAAACAATTTGGCTTGCCACTCAGTGTGGAGTCGGCCGTAGGCAGAAGGAAGAAGAATGAATGAAGGAAAGAAAGAGGAAGAATGGAACTCAGGAAGGAAGCGAGGAAAGGGCAGTCACCCGAGAGCAGCACTGCATCGAGTGAGTGAATGGTGAACGCCCCCATATGATGATGAATCTTGCAAGATTCCCCTAGGTTACAACAGTTTTGAGAGAAGATAGATTGTGGCCTAGTTAAGAGAGATCAGGTAGGGGAAAAAACAGGTGCCAGGGAAGGATGGTGGGTGACTGTGACCTGAAAAATAAAAAAGGTCAAATGTGGGATGGCACAGATAGATAAATGTCAAAGGCAGGAGTGTGGACAAACGTGACCTTACACTGAGAGATTTGACGTAGGAAGGAAGGTGACAATGATTATGCAAAGAGCGGTCATCTGAAGAGATACTGAGTGAATATTGGATGGTGGCTATTTCCTGACCTAGTAAACAGAGGCCAGGTGAGGGAAGGTTGGTGGTTGGGAGGGTGAATGACTTGAAAGTGAATTAATGACCAGAGAGATGAATGACTGGGAAGGTGGGTGTTTAGGAAAGTGGATGATTAGGAGGGTGGATGACTGAGGAAAGTAGATGAGTGGGAGGATGGTTGAGTGGGGTGATGGATGAGTGGGAAGGTGGATGAGTGGGAAGGTGGATGAGTGGGAAGGTGGATGAGTGAGGGAATGGATGAGTGGGAAGGTGAATGACTAATTTAATAAAGACAGGTTAGATTGTGGATAGTAAAAATTAGATGGAATAGGTGACTGTTAAGTGAATGACTGGGATGATGAATGAATGTCTTGATAATGTTAAGTCAGAGAGAGGTCTACTAAAAAGAGATTAGGTACAGGAAGGTGGGTGACTGAAAAGATGGCTGATCATGGCCTGATATAAGAGCTCACACTTTGGCCTAATATACAGAAGTTAGATATAGGAAGGCGAGTGGCTCTGACCTTGCAAACAGAGGTCACATTTAGGAAGACGTCTGACTGTGACCTGAAAATGGGAGGTCAAATTGTGGGAATGCTTCTGACAGTGACTAGATTAAGGGAATTTAGATGTAGGACAGTGGATGAATGTCGGTCTAATAAGGAGTGAAGGAGGAATGCAGATGACTGAGCTTGCAGAGAGAGGTTAAATTTGAAGAGATGGCTGAATATGAGAAGTCTGTGGTCTCAAAAAAATCAGACATAGGAAGGCAGATGTCTATGACCCTGCAGTGAGGGGTCATTTGTGAGAAGGAGAATGTGTGACCCTAATAATCTGAGACGAAACGCAGGAGGGCAGAGTATGACCTTGCAAAGAGAGAGAGAGTCAGGTGTGGGAAGGTGAGAGGCTGTGGGCCAACAAAGAGATGTGAGGGGCAGGGCAGAGCAGGGCAGCACAGTACAGCACAGTGGCAGCCTCCAGGACCGTGTGACGCTGCGCTGTGAGCCTGGTAATGACGGGGCAGGGTGACGGGGACGAATGCTGGGTCTCACGCCTCGCCCCACCACACGCAAGGTAAGGCGGGGCGGGGCGGAGTAGGAGTAGGGAGGGGGAGATAGGAAGAATGGCGGGTGATAAGGAGGAAGAAAGAAAAAGGGGGAGAAGAAGAGAGTAAAGAGCAGAAAAGAGTAAGGAGGGGGAAGACAGGGGGAACTGGGAGTAGGGGAGGGCGAAGAGTCGACAGATATGGTCCTGACGATAACAGAAGGAAGTACGAGAGATTAGACCGTAAGCGAGAGGAAGGAGTAAGGGCGAGGGGGAAGAGGGTAGAGTTTTTGAAAGAGAAGAAAAAAGGGAAGGAGAACGAAGAAAGGGAGAAGAAGCAAGCAGTGGAGGGACAGACAAGAAGGAACAAAAGGCAGATAAGTGATGGATGATGGACAGAGGATAGGACAGGAGCGACAGAAAAGAAAAAGAGGATAAGAATCTATCGAAATGGAATGAATCGAGAGGAAGAATGAAGGAAGAGGGGAAGAGGTGAATAGAAAAAAAGGACAGAGAAGTGGTGGAAGATGGACTGAGAATAACAGATTGGTGAAAGAGGAGAAAATGAATGCCTGAATATGCTGAGAGGGAATGAGTGTAGTACTGATAATGGGGTGGAAAAGTGAAGGTAGACTGTTATAAAATTGTGTGGGTGGAGTGCAGACAGGAGCACGAGAAAACTGGGATTACAAAATGATTAGAGTGGCAGTGAAGAACAGACAGGGCATATGAGAATGATAAAACACATGCAGGGTTGAGGGACCGGTAAAAGATGAAGGATTGGGGATAAAAAGATGAAGGAAGGGAAAAGAAGGATGATATGAGTACAAGAAAAACAGTAGAGCCTGTTTCCCCCCCTCTACTTCCTTATCTTCACATACACATAAATAAACATCAGTGTGGGATGTGGGCAAAAGATGGGACCAATTCCCCCTTCACACACATCACCCTGGGAGCGAGTATGCACACACACAGCCACGGTCACCACCCATTAACCTTACATGAGCCTAATTACCTAAGTGTGGCTCTCCCTACCCCACCCTACCACTCCCCCTACCCTCCATCCACCCTCTCCCACCCTTTCTATCTTCTACCTTCCTTTCCCATCCTTTCTTCCTTCAGCCTTCCTTTACCTGCTTCTCTTTCTTCCTTCACGCCTTTCCCATCCTTTATCTACCGCCTTATCCCTCATTGCCATCCACACTTACCTAGTCTTTCCTTTCCGTATTCTCCCTCTTTCTGTCTACTTTCCCTCCTTCTCTCTCCCTTCCCTTCTTTTCATCCTCTTTTCCCTTCCACTTCCCTAATTTCTCCATCGCTGCCTTCCTTACCTACCCTATTTCTCCCCTCTTTTACGTCACCCTACCTTCCTTACCTACCCTATTTCTCCCCTCTTTTATGTCACCCTACCTTCCTTTCCTACCCTATTTCTCCCCTCTTTTACGTCACCCTACCTTCCTTTCTTACCCTATTTCTCCCCTCTTTTACGTCACCCTACCTTCCTTTCCTACCTTCTCTCTCATCTTTTTTCTTCCCCTTTCTTCTTTCCTTCTCTCTCTCTCTCTCTGCATATGACAGCTGTGAATTTTGAATCAGTTTCTAAATCCCTCTTCATGTCTCCTTTTATTATCCATACCTTCTGTGTTGAATATTAGACATATCACTATTACTGCTACTATCACTACTACCACTACAACTACCTCTACTACTACAACTACCTCTACTACTACTACTACTACTACTACTTCTACTACTGCTGCTGCAACCATCTCTATTTATACAAGTACGACTATAACTTTTATTATTATTATTATTATTTTTTACTTTTCCTCCCATACCCCTCTTAATACCCCTATTCTTCCCTTTCTAACCAATTCCATACTCCTTTTCCCTCTCCTCCCTCTAGAATTCCATCATCCTCTTCTGTTCCTCTTTCCCTAACCCCATTCTTCCTCCCATATTGCCTCCCTCCTTCCCCATCTCTCCCCATCCTCACTATCTCTATTCTCCTTCCCTCCCCTCATCCTGTCCCCTTCCCTAACTTCACCTTTCCTTCATCCTACCTTTCTTCTTCCTCAGCACTACTCCTTCCTCCCCTAATCCCACCCTTTCCTTCCTCTGCTAACCTTCTTGCTTTACACTCCTTATCTTCAACTAACGAAATTAGATATGGTTTCGGTCATTTTCTTTTCTTTAACAAAACAACATCGAAAGGACCATTACGTTAGTGGCTGATTGCGTTCCTTTATACTCCTGTTTCCTTCCCAAACCTCATCTCTCTCTCATTCTCCTACTCGCTCCCTGATCTCTCTTCCTTCCAGCCTGTCTCCTCACTTAACACCAATCCTTCAGCCCTCCCCTATCTGTTAAAGTCCATCCTTCCGTCTCCTCCCCCCTCCATCCTTCACCACCTTTCCACCATCCTCCCCAATCCCAAACCTCTCCCCATCCTCAAGTCTGTCGCTTCCTTCCATTCCAATTCTCCCCCCTTCCTAATTCATACTATCCCTCTCCTTGTCTCCTTTTTCCTTCGACACTCTACTATCCTCTATTAAACCAACCCTTTTCTTCCACTTATCCTCTTCCTCCCTCCTTCCTTACCTTTCACTCACCCACCCTCTGGTCTTCGTCCTATCCCTCTTTACTTCCACTTTCCCACCGTCTGGTCTTTCCCCTCTAACCTCTTCCTGTCAATCCCCAAACCTCCCTAACCCCTTTCTTCCCCTTTTTATCTCTTTTTTAACAGGGTGGTTTGTCGGAAAAGAAGAGGTTTAGTCAAGAGGATAAAGTG
>JAGKTI010012851.1:0-23934 GCA_018397915.1 Birgus latro
TTGTCCTTGAAATCATGGCAAAGAGGGAAAGAAAAAACGACAAATCAGAAGTTGATAATCCAAAATTCCTTCTCAAAAGGAATCACAGAACTGAAAGATTTTACCTAAGGAAATGTTGTTTTTCGTGTAACAGAAACTTTCATATTGTGATTTTTTTTTTTTTTTTACCCCCATAAGGCTGGACGTAATATTAAACTGCTTTTGCTGGGGAAAATTTTTTTTCAATGATCTTCACAATGTATCAAGCTTTTTGTTCTAAAAAACATAAGGTACCAGCTCTCTTTACGTGTCTCGACTTATTGTTATCCTTCATAAATGTGACATTTTCACCCTCACAAGTGTCTTTTTAGTTCTGATTATAATATAATGTGTTTTACAATCAACTTTGAGAGAACTTGAGGTTGTTGCATATTCAGCGTTTTCGCCGAGAAATACGCTTATTCAGCCATCAGTTGATTAAAAGAGAATGGACCTACCTTCAAAACGGATGCTATCAGCGGACCTTTTTCACAATTTGCCCTATTTTTTGTCCTTGAAATCATGGCTAATTGGGGGAAAAAACGACAAATCTAAAGTTCGTAATCCAAATTCCTTCTCAAGAGGAATCACAGAATTGAAAAAAATTTCCTAAGAAAATATGTTTTTTGGTGTAAGACAAATCTTGATATATTTTATTTCACCCCCATGAGGCTCGACGTAATTTGAAACTGCGTGCTGGAAAAAGAAAAAAAAAAATGTTTCGATGATCCTCACAATGTATCAAGCATTTTGTTCTAAAAAACATAAGGTGCCAGTTCCATTTACATGTCAGTCGACTTCTTGTTATCCTTCATAAATGTGACATTTTCATCCTCACAACTGTCTTCTTAGTTCTGAATATAATTTAATGTGTTTTACAGTCAACTATGAGAACACGAGGAAGTTACATATTCATCGTTTTAGCCGGGAAATACGCTTATTCAGCCAACATTAGATTAAAAGACATTGGACCTATCTCCTAAACGTATGCTATCAGCTGGAACTATTTCACAATTTGCACTACTTCATGCTCTTGATATCACGGCTGTGGGAAAAAAAAAATCGGCAAAAGTTAATAAAACAGAATTCTGTCTCAAGAGAAATCACAGTATTGAAAGATTTTACCTAAGGAAAAGTTTTTTTGTTTTTTTATGTAACAGAAATCTTAATATTTTGAATATTTTTTTTTTTACGGCACGAGGCTCCACTTAAATTTAAACAGCTGCTGAAGAAAAAAATAAATAAATCGAAGATTTTAAATCGTTTCGGTGATCCTCACAATGTTTCAAGCTCTCTCATCATAAAAACCTAAGGTGCCAGCCCACTTTACGTGTCAGTCGACTTCTGATCCTTCATAAATGTGACATTTTCACCCTCACAAGCGTCTTCTTTGTTCTGAATATAATATATTGTGTTTTACAGTCAACTTTGAGAACACTTGAGGAAGTTACATCATCAGCGCTTTAGCCGAGAAATACGCATATTCAGCCATCATTAGATTAAAAGAGATTGGACCTACCCCCAAAACGTATGCTATCACCTGGAACTATTTCACAATTTACACTTCTTCATGCCCTTGAAGTCACGGCTGTGGAAGAAAAAATCGGCAAAAGTTAATAATACAGAATTCTGTCTCAAGAGAAATCACAGTATTGAAAGATTTTACCTAAGGAAATGTTTTTTTTTTTTTTTGTTATGTAACAGAAATATTAATATTGTGAATATTTTTTTTTACGCCACGAGGCTCCAATTAAATTTGAACAACTACTGAAGAAATAAAAATATATAAATCGAAGATTTTAAATCGTTTCGGTGATCCTCACAGTGTTTCAAGCTGTATAATGTGTTTTTCCATCAGCTTTGAGAACACTTGAGGAAGTTACATATTCAGCGTTTTCGCCGATAAATACGCTTTTTCAGCCATCATTATATTAAAAGAGATTGGACCTACCTCCAGAACGTATGCTATCAGCTGGAACTATTTCACAATTTGCACTACTTCATGCCCTTGAAGTCTCGGCCGTGGAAAGAAAAATCGGCAAAAGTTAATAATACAGAATTCTGTCTCAAGAGAAATCACAGTATTGAAAGATTTTACCTAAGGAAATGTTTTTTTTTTTTATGTAATAGAAATCTTAATATTGTGAATATATTTTTTTCTTTTTACGGCACGAGGCTCCACTGAAATTTAAACAGATCCTGAAGAAAAAAAAGTAAAATCGAAGATTTTAAATTGTGTCGGTGATCCTCACAATGTTTCAAGCTCTGTAAATAAAAACTTAAGGTGCCAGCTCTCTTTACGTGCCAATCGACTTCTTGTTATCCTTCATAAATGTAACATTTTCACCCTCACAAGTGTCTTCTTAGTTCTAAATATAAAATAATGTTTTTCTATCAACTTTGAGAAAACTTGAAGTTGCATATTCTGCGTTTTAGCCGAGAAATATGCTCATTCAAGCATCATTTGATTAAAATTAATTGGACCTACCTACAAAACGGATGCTATCAGCCGGAACTTTTTCACAATTTCCACTACTTCTGGTCCTTCAAATGATGGCAAAGAGGTAAAGAAAAAACGACAAATCAGAAGTTGATAATCCAAAAGTCCTTTTCTAAAGGAATCGCAGAATTGAAAAATTTTTCCTAAGGAAATGTTTTTCGTGTAACAGAAACCTTCA
The DNA here is from genome assembly GCA_018397915.1 of Birgus latro. Classification (NCBI taxonomy): domain Eukaryota; kingdom Metazoa; phylum Arthropoda; class Malacostraca; order Decapoda; family Coenobitidae; genus Birgus; species Birgus latro. The sequence goes on from JAGKTI010012851.1 coordinate 2,697, forward strand.
TATTGTGATTTTTTTTTTACCCCCATGAGGCTGGACGTAATTTTAAACAACTTTTGCTGGAAAAAAAAATTGTTTCAATGATCCTCATGATATATCAAGCTTTTTGTTCTTAAAAACATAAGATATTAGCTCTCTTTACTCTCAGTCGACTTCTTGTTATCCTTCATAAATGTGACATTTTCACCTTTTACAAGTGTCTTCTTAGCTCTGAATATAATATAATGTGTTTTACAATCAGCTTTCAGAACAATTGAGGAAGTTACATATTCAGCGTTTTCACCGAGAAATACGCTTATTCAGCCATCATTAGATTAAAAGAGATTGGACCTACCTATAAAACGTATGCTAACAGCTGGAACTATTTCACAATTTGCACTACTTCATGCCCTTTAAGTCACGGTTGTGGAAAGAAAAACCGGCAAAAGTTAATAATACAGAATTCTGTCTCAAGAGAAATCACAGTATTGAAAGATTTCACCTAAGGAAATGTTTTTTTTTTTTTTTTTGATGTAACAGAAGTCTTAATATTGTGAATATATATATTTTTCTTTTTACGGCACTAGTCTTCACTTAAATTTAAACAGATCCTGAAAAAAAAAAGAGTAAAATCGAAGCTTTTAAATCGTGTCGGTGATCCTCACAATGTTTCAAGCTCTCTGTTCATAAAAGCTTAAGGTGCCAGTTATCTTTACGTGTCAGTCGACTTCTTGTTATCCTTCATAAATGTAAAATTTCACCCCCACAAGTGTCTTCTTAGTTCTAAATATAAAATAATGTTTTTCCATCAACTTTGAGAACACTTGAGGAAGTTGCATATTCAGCGATTTGGCCGAGAAATACGCTTATTCAGGTATCATTTGATTAAAATTGAATGGACCTACCTACAAAACGGATGCTATCAGCCGAAACTTTTTCATAATTTGCACTTTTTGTTGTCCTTGATATCATGGCAAAGAGGGAAAGAAAAAACGACAAATCAGAAGTTGATAACCCAAAATTCCTTCTCAAAAGGAATCACAATTGAAAGATTTTACCTAAGGAAATGTTGCTTTTCTTGTAACAGAAACCTTGATATTGTGTGTGGTTTTTTTTTTACCCTCACGAGGCTGGACGTAATTTTAAACTGCTTGTGCTGGAAAAAAAAAAAATTGTTTCAATGATCCTCACGATGTATCAAGCTTTTTGATCTTAAAAACATAAGGTTCCAGCTCTATTTACGTGTCAGTCGACTTCTTATCCTTCATAAAAGTGACATTTTCACCCTCACAGGTGTCTTCTTAGTTCTGATTATAATATAATGTGTTTTACAATCAACTTTGAGAGAACTTGAAGATGTTGCATATTCAGCGTTTTCGCCGAGAAATACGCTTATTCAGCCATCATTTGATTAAACGAGCATTGACCTACCTACAAAACGGATGGTATCAGCCGGAACTTTTTCACATTTTGCACTTCTTATTGTCCTTGAAATCATGGCTAAGGGGGGAAAAAACGACAAATCTGAAGTTCGTAATCCAAAATTCCTTCTCAAGAGTAATCACAGAATTGAAATATTTTTCCTAAGTAAATATGTTTTTGGGTGTAAAGGAAACCTTGATATTTTTTTTTTTCACCCCCATGAGGCTCGACGTAATTTGAAACTGCGTGCTGGAAAAAAAAAAAAAAAATGTTTCGATGATCCTCACAATGTATCAAGCTTTTTGTTCTAAAAAACATAACGTGCCAGTTCCATTTACATGTTAGTCGACTTCTTGTTATCCTTCATAAATGTGACATTTTCATCCTCACAACTGTCTTCTTAGTTCTGAATATAAATTAATGTGTTTTACAATCAATTATGAGAACACGAGGAAGTTACATATTCATCGTTTTCGCCGGGAAATACGCTTATTCAGCCAACATTAGATTAAAAGAGATTGGACATATCTCCAAACGCATGCCATCAGCTGGAACTATTTCACAATTTGCACTACTTCATGCCCTTGAAGTCACAGCTGTGGAAAAAAAAAAAATCAGCAAAATTTAATAAAACAGAATTCTGTCTCAAGAGAAATCACAGTATTGAAAGATTTTACCTAAGGAAATGTTTTTTTTTTTCTATGTAACAGAAATCTTAATATTTTGAATATTTTTTTTACGGCACGAGGCTCCAGTTAAATTTAAACAACTGCTGAAGAAAAAATAAATAAATCAAAGATTATAAATCGTTTCGGTGATCCTCACAATGTTTCAAGCTCTCTCATCATAAAATCCTAAGGTACCAGCCCGCTTAACGTGTCAGTCGACTTCTTGTTATCCTTCATAAATGTGACATTTTCACCCTCACAAGTGTCTTCTTAGTTCTGAATATAATATATTGTGCTTTACAATCAACTTTGAGAACACTTGAGGAAGTTACATATTCAGCGTTTTCGCCGAGAAACACGCTTATTCAGCCATCATTAGATTAAAAGAGATTGGACCTACCTCCAAAACGTGTGCTCGCAGCTGGAACTATTTCACAATTTACACTACTTCATGCCCTTGAAGTCACGGTTGTGGAAGAAAAAATCGGCAAAAGTTAATAATACAGAATTCTGAATCAAGAGAAATCACATTATTGAAAGATTTTACGAAAGGATTTTTTTTTTTTTTTTGATGTTACAGAAATCTTAATATTGTTAATATTTTTTTTTTACGCCACGAGGCTCCAATTAAATTTAAACATCTGTTGAAAAAAATATATATATATATAAATCGAAGATTTTAAATCGTTTCGGTGATCCTCACAATGTTTCAGGCTATCAAAAGTGTTTTTCAATCAACTTTGAGAACACTTGAGGAAGTTACATATTCAGCGTTCTCGCCGAGAAATACGCTTATTCAGCCATCATTAGATTAAAAGACATTGGACCTACCTCCTAAACGTATGCTATCAGCTGGAACTATTTCACAATTTGCACTACTTCATGCCCTTGAAGTCACGGCTGTGGGAAAAAAAATCTGCAAAAGTCAATAATACAGATTTCTGTCTCAAGAGAAATCACAGTATTGAAAGATTTTACCTAAGGAAATGTATTTTTTTGATGTAACAGAAATGTTAATATTGTGAATATATATATATTTTTTATCGGCATGAGGCTCGACTTTAATTAAAACAGCTTCTGCTAAAGAAAAAAAAATACATCGATTTTAAATCGTGTCGGTGATCCTCACAATGTTTCAAGCTCTCTGTTCATAAATACCTAACGTGCCAGCCCGCTTTACGTGTTAGTCGACTTCTTGTTATCCTTCATTAATGTGACATTTCCACCCTCACAAGTGTCCTCTCAATTCTGAATATAATATAATGTGTTTTACAATCAACTTTGAGAACACTTGAGGAAGTTACATATCCAGCTTTTTCGTCGAGAAATACGCTTATTCAGCCATCATTAGATTAAAAGAGGTTGGACCTACCTACAAAACGTATTATATCAGCTGGAACTATTTCACAATATGCACTACTTCATGCCCTTGAAGTCACGGCTGTGGAAAGAAAAACCGGCAAAAGTTAATAATACAGAATTATGTATAAAGTGAAATCACAGAATTGAAAGATTTTACCAAAGGAAATGTTTTTTCTTTTTTTGATGTAACAGAAATCTTAATATTGTGACTATATTTTTTTTCTTTTTATGGCACGAGGCTCCACCTAAATTTAAACAGATCCTGAAGAAAAAAAGGAAAATCGAAGATTTTAAATCATGTCGGTGATCCTCACAATGTTTCAAGCTCTCTGTTTATAAGAACTTGAGGTGCCAGCTCTCTTTACGTGTCAATCGACTTCTTGTTATCCTTCATAAATGTATCATTTTCACCCTCATAAGTGTCTTCTTAGTTCTAAATATAAAATAATGTGTTTTTCCATCAACTTTGAGAACACTTGAGGAAGCTGCATATTCAGCGTTTGGCCGAGAAATACGCTCAATCAGGTGTCATTTGATTAAAATTGAATGGACCTACCTACAAAACGGATGCTATCAGCCGGAACTTCTCACAATTTGCACTACTTTTTGTCCTTGAAATCATGACAAAGATGGAAAGAAAAAACGACAAATCAGAAGCTGCTAATCCAAAATTCCTTCTCAAAAGGAATCACAATTGAAAGATTTTACCTAAGGAAATGTTGTTTTTCGTGTAACAGAAACCTTCATATTGTGATTTTTTTTTTTACCCCCATGAGGCTGGACGTAATTTTTAACTGCTTGTGCTGGAAAAAAAAATTTCAATGATCCTCACAATGTATGAAGCTTTTTGTTCCTAAAAACATAAGGTACAAGCTCTCTTTACGTGTCAGTCGACTTCTTGTTATCCATCATAAATGTGACATTTTCACCCTCACAAGTGTCTTCATAGTTTGATTATAATATAATGTGTTTTACAATCAACTTTGAGAAAACTTGAAGATGTTGCATATTCAGCGTTTTCGTCGAGAAATAAGCTTATTCAGCCATCATTAGATTAAAAGAGATTGGACCTACCTCCAAAACGTATGCTATCAGCTGCAACTATTTCACAATTTACACTACTTCATACCCTTGAAGTCACGGCAGTGGAAAAGAAAATCGGCAGAAGTTAATAATACAGAATTCTGTCTCAAGAGGAATCACAGTATTAAAAGATTTTACCAAATGGAATGTTTTTTTTTTTTTTATGTAACAGAGATCTTAATATTATGAATATTTTGTTTTTATGGCACGAGGCTCCACTTAAATTTAAACAATTGCTGAAGAAAAAAATATATAAATCGAAGATTTTAAATCGTTTCTGTGATCCTCACAATGTTTCAAGCCCTCTGTTCACAAAAACCTAAGGTGCTAGCCCTCTTTACGTGTCAGTCGACTTCTCGTTATTCTTCATAAATGTGACATTTGCACCTTCACAAGTGTCTTCTTAGTTCTGAATATAATATAATGTGTTTTTCCTTCAACTTTGAGAACACTTGAGGAAGTTACATATTCAGCGTTTTCGCCGAGAAATACGCTTATTCAGCCATCATTAGATTAAAAGAGATTGGACCTACCTCCAAAACGTATACTACCAGCTGGAACTATTTCACAATTTGCACTACTTCATGCCCTTGAAGTCACGGCTGTGGAAAGAAAAATCGGCAAAAGTTAATAATACAGAATTCTGTCTCAAGAGAAATCACAGTATTGAAAGATTTTACATTAGGATTTTTTTTTTTTTTTGATGTAACAGAAATCTTAATATTGTGAATATATATTTTTTTCTTTTTACGGCACGAGGCTCCACTTAAATTTAAACAGATCCTGAAGAAAAAAGTAAAATCGAAGCTTTAAAATCGTGTCGGTGATCCGCACAATGGTTCAAGCTCTCTGTTCATAAAAACTTAAGGTGCCAGCTCTCTTTACGTGTCAATCGACTTCTTGTTATCCTTCATAAATGTAACATTTTCACCCTTACAAGTGTCTTCTTAGTTCTAAATATAAAATAATGTTTTTCCATCAACTTTGAGAACACTTGAGGAAGTTGCATATTCAGCGTTTTGGCCGAGAAATACGCTTATTCAGGCATCATTTGATTAAAATTGAATGGACCTACCTACAAAACGGATGCTATCAGCCGGAACTTTTTCACAATTTGCACTTTTTGTTGTCCTTGAAATCATGGCAAAGAGGGAAAGAAAAAACGACAAATCAGAAGTTGATAACCCAAAATTCCTTCTCAAAAGGAATCACAGAATTGAAAGATTTTACCTAAGGAAATGTTGTTTTTCTTGTAACAGAAACCTTCATATTGTGTTTTTTTTTAACCCCATGAGACTGGACGTAATTTTAAACTGCTAGTGCTGGAAAAAAAATTGTTTCAATGATCCTCACAATGTATCAAGGTTTTTGTTCTTAAAAACATAAGGTACCAGCTCTCTTTACGTGTCAGTCGACTTCTTGTTATCCTTCATAAATGTGACATTTTCACCCTCACAAGTGTCTTCTTAGTTCTGATTATAAAATAATGTGTTTTACAATCAACTTTGAGAGAAATAGAAGATGTTGCATATTCAGCGTTTTCGCCGAGAAATACGCTTATTCAGCCATTATTAGATTAAAAGAGATTGGACCTACCTACAAAACGTATTATATCAGCTGGAACAATTTCACAATATGCACTACTTCATGCCCTTGAAGTCACGGCTGTGCAAAGAAAAATCGGCAAAAGTTAATAACACAGAATTCTGTCTAAAGTGAAATCACAGAATTGAAACATTTTACCAAAGGAAATGTTTTTTCTTTTTTTGATTTAACAGAAATCTTAATATTGTGAATATATTTTTTTTTATTTTTATGGCACGAGGGTCCACCTAAATTTAAACAGATCCTGTAGAAAAAAGGTAAAATCGAAGATTTGAAATCGTGTCGGTGATCCTCACAATGTTTCAAGCTCTCTGTTTATAAGAACTTGTGGTGCCAGCTCTCTTTACGTGTCAATCGACTTCTTGTTATCCTTCATAAATGTAACATTTTCACCCTCATAAGTGTCTTCTTAGTTCTAAATATAAAATAATGTGTTTTTCCATCAACTTTGAGAACACTTGAGGAAGTTGCATATTCAGCGTTTTGGCCGAGAAATACGCTCGTTCACGTGTCATTTGATTAAAATTGAATGGACCTACCTACAAAACGGATGCTATCAGCCGGAACTTTACACAATTTGCACTACTTCTTGTCCTTGAAATCATGGCAAAGATGGAAAGAAAAAACCACAAATCAGAAACTGATAATCCAAAATTCCTTCTCAAAAGAAATCAGAATTGAAAGATTTTACCTAAGGAAATGTTTTTCGTGTAACAGAAACCTTCATATTGTGATTTTTTTTCTTATCCCCATGAGGCTGGACGTAATTTTTAACTGCTTGTGCTGGAAAAAAAAAATTCAATGATACTCACAATGTATCAAGCTTTTTGTTCTTAAAAACATAAGGTACAAGCTCTCTTTACGTGTCAGTTGACTTCTTGTTATCCATCATAAATGTGACATTTTCACCCTCACAAGTGTCTTCTTAGTTTGATTATAATATAATGTGTATTACAATCAACTTTGAGAAGACTTGAAGATGTTGCATATTCAGCGTTTTCGCCGAGAAATACGCTTATTCAGCCATCATTAGATTAAAAGAGATTGGACCTACCTCCAAAACGTATGCTATCAGCTGGAACTATTTCACAATTTACACTACTTCATGCCCTTGAAGTAACGGCTGTGGAAAAGAAAATCGGCAGAAGTTAATAATACAGAATTCTGTCTCAAGAGAAATCACAGTATTGAAAGATTTTACCTAATGGAATGTTTTTTTTTTATGTAACAGAAATCTTAATATTATGAATATTTTGTTTTTACGGCACGAGGCTCCACTTAAATTTAAACAACTGCTGAAGAAAAAAATATTTAAATCGAAGATTTTAAATCGTTTCGGTGATCCTCACAATGTTTCAAGCCCTCTGTTCACAAAAACCTAAGGTGCTAACCCTCTTTACGTGTCAGTCGACTTCTCGTTATTCTTCATAAATGTGACATTTTCACCTTCACAAGTGTCTTCTTAGTTCTGAATATAATATTATGTGTTTTTCCATCAATTTTGAGAACACTTGAGGAAGTTACATATTCAACGTTTTCGCCGAGAAATACGCTGATTCAGCCATCATTAGATTAAAAGACATTGGACTTACCTCCAAAACGTATGCTATCAGCTGGAACTATTTCACAATTTGCACTACTTCATGCCCTTCAAGTCACGGCTGTGGAAAGAAAAATCGGCAAAAGTTAATAATTCAGAATTCTGTCTCAAGAGAAATCACAGTATTGAAAGAGTTTACCTAAGGAATTTTTTTTTTTTTTTTTGATGTAACAGAAATCTTAATATTGTGAATATATTTTTTTTCTTTTTACGGCACGAGGCTCCACTTAAATGTAAACAGATCCTGAAGAAAAAAAAGTAAAATCGAAGCTTTTAAATCGTGTTGGTGATCCTCACAATGTTTCAAGCTCTCTGTTCATAAAAACTTAAGGTGCCAGCTCTCTTTACGAGTCAATCGACTTCTTGTTATCCTTCATAAATGTAACATTTTCACCCTTACAAGTGTCTTTTTAGTTCTAAATATAAAATAATTTTTTCCCATCAACTTTGAGAACACTTGAGGAAGTTGCATATTCAGCGTTTTGGCCGAGAAATACGCTTATTCAGGCATCATTTGATTAAAATTGAATGGACCTACCTACAAAACGGATGCTATCAGCCGGAACTTTTTCACAATTTGCACTACTTCTTGTCCTTGAAATCTTGGCAAAGAGGGAAAGAAAAAACGACAAATCAGAAGTTGATAACCCAAAATTCCTTCTCAAAAGTAATCACAGAATTGAAAGATTTTACCTAAGAAAATATTGTTTTTCTTGTAACAGAAACCTTCATATTGTGTTTTTTTTTTACCCCCATGAGGCTGGACGTAATTTTAAACTGCTTGTGCTGGAAAAAAAAAATTGTTTCAATGATCCTAACAATGTATCAAGGTTTTTGTTCTTAAAAACATAAGGTACCAGCTCTCTTTACGTGTCAGTCGACTTCTTGTTATCCTTCATAAATGTGACATTTTCACCCTCAAAAGTGTCTTCTTAGTTCTGATTATAATATAATGTGTTTTACAATCAACTTTGAGAGAACTAGAAGATGTTGCATATTCAGCGTTTTCGCCGAGAAATACGCCTATTCAGCCATCATTTGATTAAAAGAGAATGGACCTACCTACAAAACGGATGCTATAAGCCGGAACTTTTTCACAATTTGCACTACTTCATGTCCTTGAAATCATGGCTAAGGGGGGAGAAAACGACAAATCTGGTTCGTAATCCAAAATTCCTTCTCAAGAGGAATCACAGAATTGAAATATTTTTCCTAAGGAAATGTGTTTTTTGGTGTAAGAGAAACCTTGATTCTTTTTTTTAACCCCCATGACGCTCGACGTTATTTGAACTGTGTGCTGGAGAAAGAAAAAACCTGTTCCGATGATCCTCACAATGTATCAAGCTTTTGATCTAAAAAACATAAGGTGCCAGTTCCATTTACATGTCAATCGACTTCTTGTTATTCTTCATAAATGTGACATTTTCATCCTCACAATTGTCTTCTTAGTTCTGATTATAGTTTAATGTGTTTTACGATCAACTATGAGAACACGAGGAACTTACATATTCATCGTTTTCGCCGAGAAATACGCTTATTCAGCCAACATTAGATTAAAAGAGATTGGACCTATCTCCAAAACGTATGCTATCAGCTGGAACTATTTCACAATTTACACTAATTCACAGCCTTGAAAAAAAAAATCGGCAAAAGTTAATAATACAGAATTCTGTCTCAAGAGGAATCACAGTTTTGAAAGATTTTACCTAAGGAAATGTTTTTTTTTTTTTTATGTAACAGAAATCTTAATATTTTGAATATTTTTTTACGGCACGAGGCACCAGTTAATTTTAAACAACTGCTGAAGAAAAAATAAATAAATCAAAGATTATAAATCGTTTCGGTGATCCTCACAATGTTTCAAGCTCTCATCATAAAATCCAAAGGTGCCAGCCCGCTTAACGTGTCAGTCGACTTCTTGTTATCCTTCATAAATGTGACATTTTCACCCTCACAAGTGTCTTCTTAGTTCTGAATATAATATATTGTGTTTTACAATCAACTTTGAGAACACTTGAGGAAGCTACATATTCAGCGTTTTCGCCGAGAAACACGCTTATTCAGCCATCATTAGATTAAAAGAGATTGGCCCTACCTCCAAAACGTGTGCTGTTAGCTGGAACTATTTCACAATTTACACTACTTCATGCAGTTGAAGTCACGGTTGTTGAAGAAAAAATCGGCAAAAGTTAATAATACAGAATTCTGAATCAAGAGAAATCACAGAATTGAAAGATTTTACCTAAGGATTTTTTTTTTTTTTTTTTTTGATGTTTCAGAAATCTTAATATTGTGAATATTTTTTTTTTACGCCACGAGGCTCCAATTAAATTTAAAGATCTGTTGAAAAAAATATATATATATATAAATCGAAGATTTTAAATCGTTTCGGTGATCCTCACAATGTTTCAAGGTTTCATAAGTGTTTTTCCATCAACTTTGAGAACACTTGAGGAAGTTATATATTCTGCGTTTTCGCCAAGAAATACGCTTATTCAGCCATCATTAGATTAAAAGACATTGTACCTACCTCCAAAACGTATCCTATCAGCTGGAACTATTTCACAATTTGCACTACTTCATGCCCTTGAAGTCATGGCTGTGGAAAGAAAAATCGGCAAAAGTTAATAATACAGAATTCTGTCTCAAGAGAAATCACAGTATTGATAGATTTTCCCTGAAGAATTTTTTTTTTTTTGGTGACAGAAATCTCAATATTGTGAATTTATTTTTTCTTTTTACGGTACGAGGCTCCACTTAAATTTAAACAGATCCTGAAGAAAAAAAGGAAAATAGAAGATATTAAGTCATGTCGGTGATCCTCACAATGTTTCAAGCTCTCTGTTCATAAAAACATAAGGTGCAAGCCCTCTTTACGTGTTAATCGACTTCTTGTTATCCTTCATAAATGTAACATTTTCACCCTCACAAGTGTCTTCTTAGTTCTGAATGTAAAATAATGTGTTTTTCCATCAACTTTGAGAACACTTGAGGAAGTTGCATATTCAGCGTTTTGACCGAGAAATACGCTTATTCAGGTATCATTTGATTAAAATTGAGTGGACCTATCTACAAAACGGATGCTATCAGCCGAAACTTTTTCACAATTTGCACTTTTTGTTGTCCTTGAAATCATGGCAAAGAGGGAAAGAAAAAACAACAAATCAGAAGTTGATAACCCAAAATTCCTTCTCAAAAGGAAATGTTGTTTTTCTTGTAACAGAAACATTCATATTGTGTGTGTTTTTTTTTTTCTTTTTTGCCCCATGAGGCTGGACGTAATTTTAAACTGCGTGTGCTGGAAAAAAAAAATTGTTTCAATGATCCTCACAAAGTATCAAGCTTTTTGTTCTTAAAAACATAAGGTTCCAGCTCTATTTACGTGTCAGTCGACTTCTTGTTATCCTTCATAAATGTGACATTTTTACCCTCACAAGTGTCTTCTTAGTTCTGATTATAATATAATGTGTTTTACAATCAACTTTGAGAGATCTTGAAGATGTTGCATATTCAGCGTTTTCGCCGAGAAATACGCTTATTCAGCCATCATTTGATTAAAAGAGAATGGACCTACCTACAAAACGGATGCTATCAGCCGGAACTTTTTCACAATTTGCACTACTTCTTGTCCTTGAAATCATGTCTATGGGGGGAAAAAAAGACAAATCTGAAGTTCGTAATCCAAAATTCCTTTTCAAGAGGAATCACAGAACTGAAATATTTTTCCTTATTAAATATGTTTTTTTGGTGTAAGAGAAACCTTGATATTTTCTTTTTCACCCCCATGAGGCTCGACGTAATTTGAAACTGCGTGGTGGAAAAAGAAAAAAAAAATGTTTCGATGATCCTCACAATGAATCAAGCTTTTTGTTCTAAAAAACATAAGGTGCCAGTTCCATTTACATGTCAGTCGACTTCTTGTTATCCTTCATAAATGTGACATTTTCATCCTCACAACTGTCTTCTTAGTTCTAAATATAATTTAATGTGTTTTACAGTCAACTATGAGAACACGAGGAAGTTACATATTCATCGTTTTAGCCGGGAAATACGCTTATTCAGCCAACATTAGATTAAAAGACATTGGACCTATCTCCTAAACGTATGCTATCAGCTGGAACTATTTCACAATTTGCACTACTTCATGCTCTTGATATCACGGCTGTTTGAAAAAAAATCTGCAAAAGTCAATAATACAGATTTCTGTTTCAATAGAAATCACAGTATTGAAAGATTTTACATAAGGAAATGTATTTTTTTGATGTAACAGAAATCTTAATGTTGTGAATATATATATATTTTTTTTTACCGGCACGAGGCTCGACTTAAATTAAAACAGCTTCTGCTGAAGAAAAAAAAAAATACATCGAAGATTTTAAACCGTATCGGTGATCCTCACAATGTTTCAAGCTCTCTGTTCATAAAAACCTAAGGTGCCAGCCCGCTTTACGTGTTAGTCGACTTCTTGTTTTCTTTCATAAATGTGACATTTCCACCCACACAAGTGTCTTTTTAGTTCTGAATATAATATAATGTGTTTTACAATCAACTTTGAGAACACTTCAAGTTACATATTCAGCGTTTTCGCCAAGGAATACGCTTATTCAGCCATCATTAGATTAGAAGAGATTGGACGTACCTCCAAAACGTATGCTATCAGGTGGAACTATTTCACAATTTGCACTACTTCATGCCCTTGAAGTCACGGCTGTGGAAAGAAAAATCGGCAAAAGTTAATAATACAGAATTCTGTCTCAAGAGAATTCACAGAATTGAAAGATTTTACCTAAGGAAATGTTTTTTTTCTTTTTTTGGTGTAACAGAAATCTTAATATTGTGAATATATTTTTTCTTTTTACGGCACGAGGCTCCACTTAAATTTAAACAGATCCAGAAGAAAAAAATAAATAAATCGAAGATTTTAAATCGTGTCGGTGATCCTCACAATGTTTCAAGCTCTCTGTTCATAAAAACTTAAGGTGCCAGCTCTCTTTACGTGTCAATCGACTTCTTCTTATCCTTCATAAATGTAACATTTTCACCCTCACAAGTGTCTTCTTAGTTCCAAATATAAAATAATGTTTTTCCATCAACTTTGAGAACACTTGAGGAAGTTGCATATTCAGCGTTTTGTCCGAGAAATACGCTAATTCAGGTATCATTTGATTAAAATTGAATGGACCTACCTACAAAACGGATGTTATCAACCGGAACTTTTTCATAATTTGCACTACTTCTTGTCCTTGAAATCATGGCAAAGAGGGAAAGAAAAAACGACAAATCAGAAGTTGATAATCCAAAATTCCTTCTCAAAAGGAATCACAGAACTGAAAGATTTTACCTAAGGAAATGTTGTTTTTCGTGTAACAGAAACTTTCATATTGTGATTTTTTTTTTTTTTTTACCCCCATAAGGCTGGACGTAATATTAAACTGCTTTTGCTGGGGAAAATTTTTTTTCAATGATCTTCACAATGTATCAAGCTTTTTGTTCTAAAAAACATAAGGTACCAGCTCTCTTTACGTGTCTCGACTTATTGTTATCCTTCATAAATGTGACATTTTCACCCTCACAAGTGTCTTTTTAGTTCTGATTATAATATAATGTGTTTTACAATCAACTTTGAGAGAACTTGAGGTTGTTGCATATTCAGCGTTTTCGCCGAGAAATACGCTTATTCAGCCATCAGTTGATTAAAAGAGAATGGACCTACCTTCAAAACGGATGCTATCAGCGGACCTTTTTCACAATTTGCCCTATTTTTTGTCCTTGAAATCATGGCTAATTGGGGGAAAAAACGACAAATCTAAAGTTCGTAATCCAAATTCCTTCTCAAGAGGAATCACAGAATTGAAAAAAATTTCCTAAGAAAATATGTTTTTTGGTGTAAGACAAATCTTGATATATTTTATTTCACCCCCATGAGGCTCGACGTAATTTGAAACTGCGTGCTGGAAAAAGAAAAAAAAAAATGTTTCGATGATCCTCACAATGTATCAAGCATTTTGTTCTAAAAAACATAAGGTGCCAGTTCCATTTACATGTCAGTCGACTTCTTGTTATCCTTCATAAATGTGACATTTTCATCCTCACAACTGTCTTCTTAGTTCTGAATATAATTTAATGTGTTTTACAGTCAACTATGAGAACACGAGGAAGTTACATATTCATCGTTTTAGCCGGGAAATACGCTTATTCAGCCAACATTAGATTAAAAGACATTGGACCTATCTCCTAAACGTATGCTATCAGCTGGAACTATTTCACAATTTGCACTACTTCATGCTCTTGATATCACGGCTGTGGGAAAAAAAAAATCGGCAAAAGTTAATAAAACAGAATTCTGTCTCAAGAGAAATCACAGTATTGAAAGATTTTACCTAAGGAAAAGTTTTTTTGTTTTTTTATGTAACAGAAATCTTAATATTTTGAATATTTTTTTTTTTACGGCACGAGGCTCCACTTAAATTTAAACAGCTGCTGAAGAAAAAAATAAATAAATCGAAGATTTTAAATCGTTTCGGTGATCCTCACAATGTTTCAAGCTCTCTCATCATAAAAACCTAAGGTGCCAGCCCACTTTACGTGTCAGTCGACTTCTGATCCTTCATAAATGTGACATTTTCACCCTCACAAGCGTCTTCTTTGTTCTGAATATAATATATTGTGTTTTACAGTCAACTTTGAGAACACTTGAGGAAGTTACATCATCAGCGCTTTAGCCGAGAAATACGCATATTCAGCCATCATTAGATTAAAAGAGATTGGACCTACCCCCAAAACGTATGCTATCACCTGGAACTATTTCACAATTTACACTTCTTCATGCCCTTGAAGTCACGGCTGTGGAAGAAAAAATCGGCAAAAGTTAATAATACAGAATTCTGTCTCAAGAGAAATCACAGTATTGAAAGATTTTACCTAAGGAAATGTTTTTTTTTTTTTTTGTTATGTAACAGAAATATTAATATTGTGAATATTTTTTTTTACGCCACGAGGCTCCAATTAAATTTGAACAACTACTGAAGAAATAAAAATATATAAATCGAAGATTTTAAATCGTTTCGGTGATCCTCACAGTGTTTCAAGCTGTATAATGTGTTTTTCCATCAGCTTTGAGAACACTTGAGGAAGTTACATATTCAGCGTTTTCGCCGATAAATACGCTTTTTCAGCCATCATTATATTAAAAGAGATTGGACCTACCTCCAGAACGTATGCTATCAGCTGGAACTATTTCACAATTTGCACTACTTCATGCCCTTGAAGTCTCGGCCGTGGAAAGAAAAATCGGCAAAAGTTAATAATACAGAATTCTGTCTCAAGAGAAATCACAGTATTGAAAGATTTTACCTAAGGAAATGTTTTTTTTTTTTATGTAATAGAAATCTTAATATTGTGAATATATTTTTTTCTTTTTACGGCACGAGGCTCCACTGAAATTTAAACAGATCCTGAAGAAAAAAAAGTAAAATCGAAGATTTTAAATTGTGTCGGTGATCCTCACAATGTTTCAAGCTCTGTAAATAAAAACTTAAGGTGCCAGCTCTCTTTACGTGCCAATCGACTTCTTGTTATCCTTCATAAATGTAACATTTTCACCCTCACAAGTGTCTTCTTAGTTCTAAATATAAAATAATGTTTTTCTATCAACTTTGAGAAAACTTGAAGTTGCATATTCTGCGTTTTAGCCGAGAAATATGCTCATTCAAGCATCATTTGATTAAAATTAATTGGACCTACCTACAAAACGGATGCTATCAGCCGGAACTTTTTCACAATTTCCACTACTTCTGGTCCTTCAAATGATGGCAAAGAGGTAAAGAAAAAACGACAAATCAGAAGTTGATAATCCAAAAGTCCTTTTCTAAAGGAATCGCAGAATTGAAAAATTTTTCCTAAGGAAATGTTTTTCGTGTAACAGAAACCTTCATATTGTGATTTTTTTTTTACCCCCATGAGGCTGGACGTAATTTTAAACAACTTTTGCTGGAAAAAAAAATTGTTTCAATGATCCTCATGATATATCAAGCTTTTTGTTCTTAAAAACATAAGATATTAGCTCTCTTTACTCTCAGTCGACTTCTTGTTATCCTTCATAAATGTGACATTTTCACCTTTTACAAGTGTCTTCTTAGCTCTGAATATAATATAATGTGTTTTACAATCAGCTTTCAGAACAATTGAGGAAGTTACATATTCAGCGTTTTCACCGAGAAATACGCTTATTCAGCCATCATTAGATTAAAAGAGATTGGACCTACCTATAAAACGTATGCTAACAGCTGGAACTATTTCACAATTTGCACTACTTCATGCCCTTTAAGTCACGGTTGTGGAAAGAAAAACCGGCAAAAGTTAATAATACAGAATTCTGTCTCAAGAGAAATCACAGTATTGAAAGATTTCACCTAAGGAAATGTTTTTTTTTTTTTTTTTGATGTAACAGAAGTCTTAATATTGTGAATATATATATTTTTCTTTTTACGGCACTAGTCTTCACTTAAATTTAAACAGATCCTGAAAAAAAAAAGAGTAAAATCGAAGCTTTTAAATCGTGTCGGTGATCCTCACAATGTTTCAAGCTCTCTGTTCATAAAAGCTTAAGGTGCCAGTTATCTTTACGTGTCAGTCGACTTCTTGTTATCCTTCATAAATGTAAAATTTCACCCCCACAAGTGTCTTCTTAGTTCTAAATATAAAATAATGTTTTTCCATCAACTTTGAGAACACTTGAGGAAGTTGCATATTCAGCGATTTGGCCGAGAAATACGCTTATTCAGGTATCATTTGATTAAAATTGAATGGACCTACCTACAAAACGGATGCTATCAGCCGAAACTTTTTCATAATTTGCACTTTTTGTTGTCCTTGATATCATGGCAAAGAGGGAAAGAAAAAACGACAAATCAGAAGTTGATAACCCAAAATTCCTTCTCAAAAGGAATCACAATTGAAAGATTTTACCTAAGGAAATGTTGCTTTTCTTGTAACAGAAACCTTGATATTGTGTGTGGTTTTTTTTTTACCCTCACGAGGCTGGACGTAATTTTAAACTGCTTGTGCTGGAAAAAAAAAAAATTGTTTCAATGATCCTCACGATGTATCAAGCTTTTTGATCTTAAAAACATAAGGTTCCAGCTCTATTTACGTGTCAGTCGACTTCTTATCCTTCATAAAAGTGACATTTTCACCCTCACAGGTGTCTTCTTAGTTCTGATTATAATATAATGTGTTTTACAATCAACTTTGAGAGAACTTGAAGATGTTGCATATTCAGCGTTTTCGCCGAGAAATACGCTTATTCAGCCATCATTTGATTAAACGAGCATTGACCTACCTACAAAACGGATGGTATCAGCCGGAACTTTTTCACATTTTGCACTTCTTATTGTCCTTGAAATCATGGCTAAGGGGGGAAAAAACGACAAATCTGAAGTTCGTAATCCAAAATTCCTTCTCAAGAGTAATCACAGAATTGAAATATTTTTCCTAAGTAAATATGTTTTTGGGTGTAAAGGAAACCTTGATATTTTTTTTTTTCACCCCCATGAGGCTCGACGTAATTTGAAACTGCGTGCTGGAAAAAAAAAAAAAAAATGTTTCGATGATCCTCACAATGTATCAAGCTTTTTGTTCTAAAAAACATAACGTGCCAGTTCCATTTACATGTTAGTCGACTTCTTGTTATCCTTCATAAATGTGACATTTTCATCCTCACAACTGTCTTCTTAGTTCTGAATATAAATTAATGTGTTTTACAATCAATTATGAGAACACGAGGAAGTTACATATTCATCGTTTTCGCCGGGAAATACGCTTATTCAGCCAACATTAGATTAAAAGAGATTGGACATATCTCCAAACGCATGCCATCAGCTGGAACTATTTCACAATTTGCACTACTTCATGCCCTTGAAGTCACAGCTGTGGAAAAAAAAAAAATCAGCAAAATTTAATAAAACAGAATTCTGTCTCAAGAGAAATCACAGTATTGAAAGATTTTACCTAAGGAAATGTTTTTTTTTTTCTATGTAACAGAAATCTTAATATTTTGAATATTTTTTTTACGGCACGAGGCTCCAGTTAAATTTAAACAACTGCTGAAGAAAAAATAAATAAATCAAAGATTATAAATCGTTTCGGTGATCCTCACAATGTTTCAAGCTCTCTCATCATAAAATCCTAAGGTACCAGCCCGCTTAACGTGTCAGTCGACTTCTTGTTATCCTTCATAAATGTGACATTTTCACCCTCACAAGTGTCTTCTTAGTTCTGAATATAATATATTGTGCTTTACAATCAACTTTGAGAACACTTGAGGAAGTTACATATTCAGCGTTTTCGCCGAGAAACACGCTTATTCAGCCATCATTAGATTAAAAGAGATTGGACCTACCTCCAAAACGTGTGCTCGCAGCTGGAACTATTTCACAATTTACACTACTTCATGCCCTTGAAGTCACGGTTGTGGAAGAAAAAATCGGCAAAAGTTAATAATACAGAATTCTGAATCAAGAGAAATCACATTATTGAAAGATTTTACGAAAGGATTTTTTTTTTTTTTTTGATGTTACAGAAATCTTAATATTGTTAATATTTTTTTTTTACGCCACGAGGCTCCAATTAAATTTAAACATCTGTTGAAAAAAATATATATATATATAAATCGAAGATTTTAAATCGTTTCGGTGATCCTCACAATGTTTCAGGCTATCAAAAGTGTTTTTCAATCAACTTTGAGAACACTTGAGGAAGTTACATATTCAGCGTTCTCGCCGAGAAATACGCTTATTCAGCCATCATTAGATTAAAAGACATTGGACCTACCTCCTAAACGTATGCTATCAGCTGGAACTATTTCACAATTTGCACTACTTCATGCCCTTGAAGTCACGGCTGTGGGAAAAAAAATCTGCAAAAGTCAATAATACAGATTTCTGTCTCAAGAGAAATCACAGTATTGAAAGATTTTACCTAAGGAAATGTATTTTTTTGATGTAACAGAAATGTTAATATTGTGAATATATATATATTTTTTATCGGCATGAGGCTCGACTTTAATTAAAACAGCTTCTGCTAAAGAAAAAAAAATACATCGATTTTAAATCGTGTCGGTGATCCTCACAATGTTTCAAGCTCTCTGTTCATAAATACCTAACGTGCCAGCCCGCTTTACGTGTTAGTCGACTTCTTGTTATCCTTCATTAATGTGACATTTCCACCCTCACAAGTGTCCTCTCAATTCTGAATATAATATAATGTGTTTTACAATCAACTTTGAGAACACTTGAGGAAGTTACATATCCAGCTTTTTCGTCGAGAAATACGCTTATTCAGCCATCATTAGATTAAAAGAGGTTGGACCTACCTACAAAACGTATTATATCAGCTGGAACTATTTCACAATATGCACTACTTCATGCCCTTGAAGTCACGGCTGTGGAAAGAAAAACCGGCAAAAGTTAATAATACAGAATTATGTATAAAGTGAAATCACAGAATTGAAAGATTTTACCAAAGGAAATGTTTTTTCTTTTTTTGATGTAACAGAAATCTTAATATTGTGACTATATTTTTTTTCTTTTTATGGCACGAGGCTCCACCTAAATTTAAACAGATCCTGAAGAAAAAAAGGAAAATCGAAGATTTTAAATCATGTCGGTGATCCTCACAATGTTTCAAGCTCTCTGTTTATAAGAACTTGAGGTGCCAGCTCTCTTTACGTGTCAATCGACTTCTTGTTATCCTTCATAAATGTATCATTTTCACCCTCATAAGTGTCTTCTTAGTTCTAAATATAAAATAATGTGTTTTTCCATCAACTTTGAGAACACTTGAGGAAGCTGCATATTCAGCGTTTGGCCGAGAAATACGCTCAATCAGGTGTCATTTGATTAAAATTGAATGGACCTACCTACAAAACGGATGCTATCAGCCGGAACTTCTCACAATTTGCACTACTTTTTGTCCTTGAAATCATGACAAAGATGGAAAGAAAAAACGACAAATCAGAAGCTGCTAATCCAAAATTCCTTCTCAAAAGGAATCACAATTGAAAGATTTTACCTAAGGAAATGTTGTTTTTCGTGTAACAGAAACCTTCATATTGTGATTTTTTTTTTTACCCCCATGAGGCTGGACGTAATTTTTAACTGCTTGTGCTGGAAAAAAAAATTTCAATGATCCTCACAATGTATGAAGCTTTTTGTTCCTAAAAACATAAGGTACAAGCTCTCTTTACGTGTCAGTCGACTTCTTGTTATCCATCATAAATGTGACATTTTCACCCTCACAAGTGTCTTCATAGTTTGATTATAATATAATGTGTTTTACAATCAACTTTGAGAAAACTTGAAGATGTTGCATATTCAGCGTTTTCGTCGAGAAATAAGCTTATTCAGCCATCATTAGATTAAAAGAGATTGGACCTACCTCCAAAACGTATGCTATCAGCTGCAACTATTTCACAATTTACACTACTTCATACCCTTGAAGTCACGGCAGTGGAAAAGAAAATCGGCAGAAGTTAATAATACAGAATTCTGTCTCAAGAGGAATCACAGTATTAAAAGATTTTACCAAATGGAATGTTTTTTTTTTTTTTATGTAACAGAGATCTTAATATTATGAATATTTTGTTTTTATGGCACGAGGCTCCACTTAAATTTAAACAATTGCTGAAGAAAAAAATATATAAATCGAAGATTTTAAATCGTTTCTGTGATCCTCACAATGTTTCAAGCCCTCTGTTCACAAAAACCTAAGGTGCTAGCCCTCTTTACGTGTCAGTCGACTTCTCGTTATTCTTCATAAATGTGACATTTGCACCTTCACAAGTGTCTTCTTAGTTCTGAATATAATATAATGTGTTTTTCCTTCAACTTTGAGAACACTTGAGGAAGTTACATATTCAGCGTTTTCGCCGAGAAATACGCTTATTCAGCCATCATTAGATTAAAAGAGATTGGACCTACCTCCAAAACGTATACTACCAGCTGGAACTATTTCACAATTTGCACTACTTCATGCCCTTGAAGTCACGGCTGTGGAAAGAAAAATCGGCAAAAGTTAATAATACAGAATTCTGTCTCAAGAGAAATCACAGTATTGAAAGATTTTACATTAGGATTTTTTTTTTTTTTTGATGTAACAGAAATCTTAATATTGTGAATATATATTTTTTTCTTTTTACGGCACGAGGCTCCACTTAAATTTAAACAGATCCTGAAGAAAAAAGTAAAATCGAAGCTTTAAAATCGTGTCGGTGATCCGCACAATGGTTCAAGCTCTCTGTTCATAAAAACTTAAGGTGCCAGCTCTCTTTACGTGTCAATCGACTTCTTGTTATCCTTCATAAATGTAACATTTTCACCCTTACAAGTGTCTTCTTAGTTCTAAATATAAAATAATGTTTTTCCATCAACTTTGAGAACACTTGAGGAAGTTGCATATTCAGCGTTTTGGCCGAGAAATACGCTTATTCAGGCATCATTTGATTAAAATTGAATGGACCTACCTA
>JAGKTI010012852.1:0-16574 GCA_018397915.1 Birgus latro
GGAGGAGAGGCACAGGGAGAAGGGAGGAGAACGAAAGGTAGAAGGGAGGGGAGGAAGAAGACAAAGTTGTATTGAGAGGGGGGGAAAGTGACTGGGATAGGGACAGGGAGGAGAGGGAGAAGAACAGAAGAGGCAGGAGGCACAGAAAGGGATAGGTCATGGGATAGGGAATGGGAGAGGGAGGTGGAAAGCGAGAGAAAGAGAGGAGGGATGGAAAAGATAAAAGAGAGATGGATATATGAAAACAGTGAAAAGTTGAGAGAGTGGAAGGGAGGAACAGGGACAGGAAGAGATAAGGACAAGAAGAGGAAAAAAAGAACAGATGGAGAGAGAGGATCAAGGAAGAGAAAAAAGGATAGAGAGACGAGAGTGGAGGAGGAAGGAAAGGAGGAGGAAAGATAGGGAGCCTAGGGTGGGGACGAGGAGGGGAATGGGAGGGATGAGGGGCAGGGGGGAAAGGGGAGGGGAAAGGTAAGGATGAGGAGGAGGGGGTCAGGTTCGTCTTGTCGCTCATTCATAAAGCAGATTTAACAGTCATTCATAAGACAGATTTAGTGTTGGCAACGTGTTTGTCACCCGGGCCTGAAAAATCACAACAAAGCGGGTGATTTATGGCTCGTCCTCTTCCTCAGTCGCACTACCACGCATTTTCAGACCCTGTAATCGCACTTTTTTTTGTCTTCTTCTTCTGACAACAATTATGATTTTTTTGTCTTACGTTTTGGCATTTGCTTTTGATTATTTAACTGCTTTTTTAAATAACGAATATGTTCTTATATTATCCTGTAATTAAAAAAAAAAGAAAAAGAAAGAAAAAGGTGGGCATTTTCAGTTTAGGAGTACAACAGTGAAGCTCTGGGGGAGGGAGGTCGTACGTTAATGCCCCACGGTTCGCATCCATAGAAAAGGTTGAGGTTTTTCTATTATGTAAGAACGAAGGGTGGTCTACGGCTTAAATGATGTGGATTACGGCAGCCAAGCCTTATGCTCCCCTCCCGCCCCCTCGTCCACGGCATCTCCGGGGACCCAAAATGAGGAGGTATGGAAGTGAATGTTTTCCTTCTTACCGTATTTGGGTTTTGCTTTAATATCAGGCTCCGAAAATCAGAAAAAAAAAAACTAAGAGAACTACGATCACAATGCCTAGTAAAAATGAGCCACACATTCATTCACTCGTCATGCAAAATCTTCTTTTCGGCTCAGTGAGTATGATCCATTTATAGTCAGCAGCCTTAACCCCTTCTATCCATTTACGTATTTCCTTTTTTACTTTTAACTACGCTACGAACACACCATTTTATTCAGCTCTGAAAAGATCTTTATTAGTGAATGGATAATTCAAGGCTAAATCTTACATTTCCTGTTCGAAAAGTCTCCTGAGCTGAAGAAGATCGTCTGGAGGTAAGAGAAATGAAAAACTGCATCACTGGGCTGACAACGTGATTACTTGCTCTGTTTTGCTTTTTATAATTGTTATTTCCTGACGACTTTACTAACAGTTCTGGAAAGATTTTATTAGCTGAAAAGGGTCTGCTATAGCCTCCGTTAACCTCTTCTGTACAAGGACTTCCTTAAGCCGACTACATTCGTCTGGAGGCACAAAGATAACACCTAAACTAATACGTCGTTGTAGTGAAGGAACTCAGAGAAATTAAAAGTTTCTGTCTCGCTTCTGATTCATTCCTCTCCTCTTCTCTCCGAAATTGTTGAGATATTAAAAGAATTATAATCGACTTTTCTTGCCTTTCAGCATTTTTATTCTCTCCTTTAGAGTTAATTTCTCTCACCTTTCAGCAATTTTCCTTTCCCTTTGGCACAGTTATAGTCAATTTCCCTCATGCATCAGCAATATTCCGCTTCTTAAAGACTCAATTTCTCTAGCGTCTCAACAATTTCCTCTCCCCTTTAGAGTCCATTTCTCGCGTTTCAGCAATTTTCCTCTCCTCTTCCCACAGTTACAGTCAATTCCTCTCAAGTTTCAACAGACTGTCTTTCCTTTTTATGCTCAATTTTCCTCACGTTTCAACAATTTCCCTTTTCCTTTTTATGATCAATTTCTCTCGAGTTTCAGCAATTTTCCTCTCCTCTTCTGACACCTACTTAACACAATTTTTCCACCACGGGGTTCAGTGGTAGTGGTCCAGCCGTTTTTTTTTTCCATCTGGATATTCCTTTGGTATGTAAATGAGCTGTTTTCTAGTCGGGGTGGTTTGTGGCACTCCTAGCATGTGTTAGTTTAGGGTGAGGATTGGACTGGCGGGGAACTTTTAACTGTCACTGCCATTGTCTTCTGTATTCTTGTTGCTGAGAGAGAGAGAGAGAGAGAGAGAGAGAGAGAGAGAGAGAATTATCATCAGGATGTGTCAGTCTACCGCAACACAAATGAAGCTTTTTCCAGTCTAGTCCCTTGTTTTTTTTGCAAGTGTCATTCCAAGACTACCATGTCTACAAAACATTCCTAACAGTCCCACGTACAATCGCAAACAAAAGCTCACGTAATATTTCACCTCTTCTAATTTTCAGCTTCCTCTTGTGGCTAATATTTTTAAGGTGAGAGGAGCCTGCTATGCTTCTCTCTCATTGATGATTCTCTCTAATACGATGCGTCATGGAGGCAAGTGACGGATATACCCTATGTGTGAAGTAAATGAAATGGAATGGTAGGCAACCTTTCGTTCCTTACTGCACAGGTAGGGAGATAAAAAGTCCCTCAACCAGATTCCTTAATTGGACCGGTAGTAATGCATACCAGTTTCTGTCCCTCTTGATTGTATACTTAACCCCCTCATGGTCTCGTCAGCCCTATTACTCTACGCAAGGTAACGTCATACGATTTTATTCCGCTGAGAGTAAGTACAGAAGACTGGGAGTATTAATAAGGGTACCATAAACCCTTCTGTTAATAAAGACAGCTAACACTCCCAAATAAAGAGGCAAAAATAATGAATAGAAAGACCCACGCATGCTTTTCATTTCCCTTTTTGTATTAGTCTACCTTTACTGATGACAAATTAAACAAAAAACTTCCTTTTACTAAATGCAGGGTCCTCCTCTTTTTGTACCATAATAACTCCTTCCCGCCACCTTTCTCTAACTATAGCCTTCTCTCCTACCAAACAAATTCATTCTCCATAGCTGTCCCTTCGAAGATTCTCCTTTCCTTATAAAAAAAAAAAAAATATCTAGAGCTCTCCAACCCTCAACCTCTCTGCTAACCTAACAACTCATTCCTTTCTGCTCAACTCATTCCTCCCATCACCAACCAGCACATCCTCTTTTCTGTTTACCATCACTCATTCTGTGTCCTCCCTTTTCCCTTTCGCTCTCCTCTCCTTCACCTCCCACCTCTTCTGTTACTCACTTCCTCTTTCTGCATCTTCTCTCACTCTCCTTCCTTCCCTTCTTTCTCCTCCTCTCCACTTCCATTTTTTTCCTCTTCTCATTCCCATTCTCTTCCCTCATCTTCGCTCATTCCTCTTTCCCTCCTCCCCCCACCCCTTTCCTCTTAATCCCCCGTACTCTTACCTTCATCCCTCACTCACTCTCGCTCCCTCCTCTTCCCTCTCTATCTACCTCCGCATTTCACATCCCTCTTCCCCTCCCTTCCTCTTAAACCTAAATTCTTACTATTCCTAATCTCTCTGCCCCTTCTCTCTCCTCTTTCCCTTCTTTTCTCTTCCCTCATTTCCCGTTCCTCCCTTCTTATCATCTCTTGCTCATATTTCCCATGTCTACCTCGCTTACCTTCCCCACTTATACTTCTCTGTCTTTTCTGCCCTTCATTCTTCCTCGTTTCCCTCCCTCTTTTTTTTTCATATCCCTTTCCCCTCCTCCTTACATCTCTCACTTACTTACCCCCTTCCCTCACCCTTACCTTTTTTTTTTTTTCATCCTTCCTTCCCTCACCTGTCCCTCACTCCCCTCCCTTCCTCTACACACACCTTCCCTCCATTCCCCTCTTTTCCCTCCCCTCTCATTTTCCCTCTCTTCCTTTTCCTCTCTCCCTCCCTTCCTTCAGCTCTCACCTACGCTTCCCCCTACTCTCAATATTTTCCCTACCCTTTTCTCTTCTCTCCCCTTCCCTCACACCTCCCTCTCCCCTCTCTCCCCTCCCCGCTCCTCTTCCCTCAATTCCCTTTCCCTCCCACCCATCAGCCCTCACACTTCCCCCTTTCCTTCAACATATTCCCTTTCGACTCCTCTTCCCTCTCTCTTCCTTTTCTTTCCACCCATTCCACATCCCTCACTCGACCTCCTCCCTCACTTCCCTCCTGCTCCTCTTCCC
This sequence comes from Birgus latro, assembly GCA_018397915.1. NCBI lineage: Eukaryota > Metazoa > Arthropoda > Malacostraca > Decapoda > Coenobitidae > Birgus > Birgus latro. Next base: position 4,286 of record JAGKTI010012852.1, read on the forward strand.
CCTCCCTTCCTCTTCTTTCCACCCATTCCACATCCCTCACTCCACCTGCTCCCTCTCTTCCCTCCTGCTCCTCTTCCCCCTCCCTTCCTCTTCTTTCCACCCATTCCACATCCCTCACTCCACCTCCTCCCTCTCCCCTCCCTGCTCCTCTTCCCTCATTTCCCTTTCCCTCCCTCCCTTCGGCTCTGTCAGTGATCATGAATATTCAGATCTTGGAGGCACAATCTCCGCTGGCACCCAACTACGGCGCCGTCCGAACACACGAAATTTCAACACCCCTCTCTCTCCAAAACCCGCACCCAAAACCCTTCCGAAACGCGGCAAAATTCTCTAGCCCACTTTCATTCTCGGTTTTCTCTCTCTCTCTCTCTCTCTCTCTCTCTCTCTCTCTCTCTCTCTCTCTCTCTTACTTATCGTTTTTCTTTTCATTTTTTCTGTCACCGTTTCCTTCCTTCCTTCCTTCCTTCCATATTTTCACTCGCACCATTCCCAAATCTCTCTCTCTCTCTCTCTCTCTCTCTCTCTCTCTCTCTCTCTCTCTCTCTCTCTCTCTCCCTTTTCATCAAATTCCAATAACTATCAGGCTCTCCCACCTCTCTAAAGAAACGGTTCATATCCATTAGCAAGAAACGTTATTGTATTTGACTGTACATATAGAAGGTGAAAGGGGGCGAGTGTTTTAAAGGGGGGCGAGAGGGGGGAGCGAGAGGGGACGAGGTATTGATATAGACCGAACAAATTTCTGGACTAAGAGAAAGAGGTGGATGGGGAGAGGGAGGGGAGTGTGTGGAGGGGGAGTGGAGGGATGGTGAGAGGGAGAGCAGTGGGCTGAGAAGAGAGGAGAGGGTAAGAGGGGGAGAGGGGTAACATGGGAAGGTAAGGGAAAGAAAGGGGAGAGGGAAGACGGGGAAAGGGAGAGGGGCTGAAAAGTGAGGGAAGGGAAGAGGGGAGAGGATAAGAGATGGCAGGAATGGAGAAATGAGAAAGAGAAAGTGAGAGGGAGGTGCAGAGGGAAAAAGGGAGAAAGTAGAGGAGAGAGAAGAAGGGAGTAGGAAGGGGAGAGGGGAGAAGGGGGAGAGAGAGAGAGAGGAGGGGAGGGGAGTCTAAGGCAAAATGAACGGTTAGTCATACCGGGTTCACAGAGTGCGAATTTATGTGTGTGGGTTAGTGAGTGTGTATATATAAATCCCCACATGTGTACGTGTTATTATGGGTGTGCACGTATTGTCTGTGAGAGTATCCGTGAATTACGAGCGTGTGTGTATGTGTGTAAAGGTTAATGAGTAAGGTTTTTGCGTGTGAAAAAACAGAATGGTAAAATACTAGGATGCAATGAATTTCTCCTTTCCAAAACAGGATAAAATGAACAGGAGTTAAAGCCATATATAAGTTCATTTTGCGATGCCTGAACATATTGCATAATGCGTAATTGTTTTCTGCTTGTACTGCCTAATTCAAGCTTTAAACAGTAATCTAATTTATTGATATACGAGTACACAGCTGGCAAACTCTAAAACAGCTTTTTTTTTTTAAATCATCATACAACCTCCGATTAATCAAGTGTAGTGCGTCTACGTATCTTGACATGATTTTTACTTTATGCTGTCTCCTTGGTAAGTGATTTTTTCTTTTTACATTCCATCACTGAGTCCTTCCTTTCCACCATCACCACCGCCACCATCGTCATAGTCATCATCATCATCATCCCCATGACCTTTCTTTCCTACCTAATGCTGGATGAGGTAGGATCCCAAAACTAGGAAAGAGAAAATAAGAAAGTGGGACAAATATCAATAGCATGAATTAAAAGACCCATGAGAAGATACAGTAAGGGACTAGTTTGCGCAATGTTTCACCTTTTCTGTTTCCCTTCTACTGGTTTATGTTCCAAAGATGACAGGAGGCTTGGTAGGTTACTCTGTTCATCATGATTCTTTCTGAAATGATGACTTAGCTAACAGTAGTACAGTAGTATTATTATTAGTAGTAGTAGTGGTATAGTAGTAACAGTAATGGCAGTAAAAGTAGGAGTAGTAGCAGTTCGGGCAGTGGCAGTGGTAGTAGTAGTAGTAGTAGTAGTAGTAGTAGTAGTAGTAGTAGTAGTAGTTGATCCGGTGGAATTTGATAAAGCCATCATTAACCCCTCCACTTCAAGATGTCTTACCTTAAGCTTAATTAAATCGTAGGGATAAAATGCATTAATAAAACAAAACATGTCGTCGGACTGAAGTGGTTAAGGGTAGGTCTCCATCCTAAGCCCCTGATTGGCTTTGCATAACCGAAGACCCTCCTGTCGCCTCTAGGAAGTTCGAATCAGCGCGCAGAGTACAATCGGCATCAAAAGTCCTGCCGCTTCTCGTTTTTCTCTCCATGAACTGTGAAAATGGGTATGGTAGATTCCTAGCAACTGACACTGATGAATTTATTTGGCCTCCGATCAGTGTCATAGGAGTCGTTTCCTTGTCCACCATAATGATTTTCTAAGTCCGAGGAAAGAGGAGCAAGAGAGGTGACAGGACTTTTGATGTCGACTGTACATCACTCTTGTACACCATCAGGGGGTCTTAGAAATAATAAAATATGAGAAAATAAAACATAAATATGCCGTCTCTCTCTCTCTCTCTCTCTCTCTCTCTCTCTCTCTCTCTCTCTCTCCACCGTGTCAATAGTGCCGGACAGTCCCTGGTTGTTTCTTGTCCCTCGGCGATACGGAATTTATGCGACCATTCGTCAACGCGCCGTGACGTGAAAAACAAAAGAAAAACAAGAGACGTAAATTAATGTACGAATCATAAATCCCAATGGCAACCTGGTCCCGATGTTTACAAATGGGCTGGAAGGAGGGGAGGGAGGGGGCAAGTGGCTCCCTGATACGGATTGAGGGTGATTGGGGAAATGGGAAGGGGTCTAGGAAGAAAGGGGAGTTAATGAGTAGGTAGAAGGAATGGGAGAAGAGTCAGTTGTATGGGGAACAAATCGCTCCCTTTAAGGACTGGAAATATTTGTGAAGTTGGGGAAGAGGTAGGAAGGACAGGGGCGCGACTGAATGGGTGGAAGGATTGGGAGCTGGAAGGAATAGAGAAGCTGATTGGAGAGGAACGCCCGCCGATACGGATTGGAGGTGTCGAGAAATGAAGGCTTAGAAAGACTGGGGAGGGAAGCGGGAAGGAATGGGGGACGAGAAGGAATGAAGGGACGAGTAGGAATGGGGGGACGAGAATAATGGGGGGACGGGAAGGAATGTTGGACGAATTTGGAAACCAGATGGAACGGGGGAGGATTGAAAATATCCAAGTTTCCCATGGTCAATCTAGCAAACGGGAGGCGAAGATCACACAATAAACAAATGTTTAAAAGCAACTGCGAACAGGAAAACTAAACAAAAATATCCACGTCTCTCAAAGATAAATGTATTGAATTGCAAAGGCAGCATCTAATGCGAGCGAAGGAGATTGAGATGACGATGACGAAAACAGAACTGAAGATACAACAATCAAACATCTCTACAAATACAGGAAAAAAAAACCAAATAACAGATACAGTATTCAATCAAGGAAGCATACTCCACGTTAGGAAGGGTGAGACGATGGCGAGGCTCATTTCTAAAATTTTCTAATAGTACAACTCTAAATGCAAAGATAAAAGGAAACCAATTAATTCTCTATGGTAAAACAGAATAACAATAAACCAAAGCTCAAAAACATCCACGTCCCTGCAAGGTAAATATAACTTAGGGCACGAGCAGCATACAGAGGCAAGGAGGCTGGCGAGAATTGCATGACGATGACGTAAATAAAAAAAAATATATGGTAATTTAGGAACCATATAAACAAAGATGACTCTAACAGTAAAAAAGGGGAGAAAAATCCACGTTTCTCCAAGGTAAATCTATCAAAGGGCAAGGGCATCACATAGAGGTAGGGAGGTTGGGCGAGATTAGCATAGTGATGGGGAGTCAATGTGCGCCGCGGTCCTGCTCCAGTGAATAAATTTGCGAGCATTTTGGCAGCGCAGATTACTCGCCGGGGCCAAGATAAGCAGCGGACAGATTGCAGAAATTGGCAACGAGGTGAAAAGCGTGGGCTGGTGGGAGGGTGGATGAATTTGAGAGATTCTGGCGGATTTACCCCTTCATTTTTTTACTGCTACCATCATACTGCCTTATTCAATGGACAGACCTCTAGTAATAAAGGGCTTAATAAAGACTAAGTTCACCAACTCGATAAATCTCTCCAAAGCAGCGGGACCGTCACTGGGGTGGTGAGGTATGGGGAATCTTGTCAAGGCTGCCGTAACCGTCTTTAGTATAACAAAATCCCACACGGTTACTGACTGTCGATATCCAACAGTATCTTTGACAACATTGCTGTGAAAATATTATATCCCACAGGCGGGGTGCCACTGATCACCCATGAAATATGCCTGACGACCCAGATGGCCACTTCAAATTTCTGGGGAATACCTCCTGATTGCCCACAGCGTTCTCCTTGGGCACCCCTTAGTTAGGCTTTGTCACCATACTTCTAAACTCCTAACTACTCCCCTGTCCAAAACCGAATAAGATTATCACAAATACATATATAACAAACTGAATTAAAAAGAAGAAGAAGCAGGACGCAGACGCAAATAGAGAGACGTGCATCATAAAACAGGGGGACAATGACACAGGGGAAAAAAAAACTACGAGGATTGTACAAAACAACAAAAAACAGACAAGAAAAAACAGACAATGTAAGAGGAAGAAAGTGGTGGGAATATGAGAACAGACATTCACGGAGACACAAAAAAGAAAAAAAAAATGGGCAAACAAAGACTTAAAAAACAAAAATAAAAGAGATTAATACATGAGTGCAAAAGATCTAGAAATACAAAAATAGCTACAAACTGACAGACGAACACAAACTCACAAACGAGGGAAGAATGAGATAAACAAGCAGAAAACTGTGGAGGTACAAAAATAACAGCATACGCAGCGAGAAAGAAGGAGAAAAGCAGAAGAAACAGACACACAAACAATACAAACGCAGAGAAGGAGAAAATAAAAGAAGAAATAGAAGACACAAAAAACTCAAACACAGAGACATAACCAGAAAAACACGACAGACAATGAGAGCCAGGAAAAAAATTACAGGGGGGGATAATATACAAATGCAAAAGATCCAGAAACTAAAACGTAACATGGGGAAAAAAAAACAGTGGAGAAATAAAATAAGAAACAGGAAGCACCAAAACACTCACGCACATAGAGACGAAAAAAAAAAAAGCAAGACCTAGAAGGAGACCGGAAAAACACAAGAAAAAATAAAGAAAACTCAACTACCAGACCGAACGAAACAACAGACAAGGCGAAACAAAAGAAGAAATAGGAGGCTCCAAAACACTCACACACATAGAGACGTACAAAGAAAAAAGCGGCACACAGCGAGACCTAGAAAAAGACCGAGGAAAAAAAAAAAGGAGGGGGGAAAGAGAAAAAAGCTGAATATAGAAGCGAGAGAGGGGGAGACATCGGCGTTCGTCCACCCTCGTCCATGAATATGCATCAGGAAGGACTAAAACAGCAGCCTTGCGACCCGAACCTTTTCCTGCCCGTCCTAGGAAAAAAAAAAAAATGCCTGAAGCTACCAATATCACTAGGCTGACTTGACTCTGACCTGACCTGGCCTGACCTGGAGCGACCTATGGCATGGCGTGATGTCGGGTAATCTTGATCCTTTCACTCCGATAACGTGGTTCTCATTCTTGCTGTTACCGGATGTTTTTATTTGCTGAAGGGAGGTATCTGGTAGTGAGGGGATCAATGGTACCTATATTTTCATCTCTCTAGTTTGGAAAGTCTCTCCTAAGCTTAACTAAGTTGTCTAACAGCACCTGCAATAAAAGGAGAAAGAATAATCTTCGAAAAGTTAAGGTAAACGAGTCGGGCTAAGAACTTATGCCAAACAAATGTATTCCATCCATAAGAATAAACTGCTTTACTCCACAGCAGAGAACTTCATGGATGACGGCACATATGACAGTAGAAGTGATAATATTGCACTAAAATAATTAAAACGCAAAAACGAATGAGAACAAATGAAATCTTTTGTTACGCATATAACAGTAAACTTACTATGTCAAAACAGCGACAAACAAATGATGGAAATGGAGAGGAAATAGACAGAGAACCAAATGGAGGGATGAAATCTACCAACTAGATGAGGTATGATGAAAGAAGCTAACATGCAAGGGTGAGAGTAGAGAATGTTGAGAAAGGTGTCTGTCCTGCACTGAACCATCATAGGCTGAGGACGAAGATAGTGATGACGTGGTTAAAAAAAAGTCCGTAATTCAACCTAATCTTCTTTATCAGTAGATTACGTGGCTTTTCCTTAACCCCTTCAACCGGAGGACGTAGTTTCTATTTTATTCTTGTTACCTGCAGACGATTTCCTTCAGCTAATGAGAGAGAGGCTGCTTGAACTAGACGGGCGGGATACAGACTTCATCAAAACCAATAAAGGTCTTGTATTCGTTGAGGAAAAAATAATCTAGGGATAAAATTAAAAAAAAAAAAAAAAAAAAGGATTGAAGGGGAAAAGATCAAGGTCTTCCACTGACAAGTCTGTAGTAGTGTTAGACGACTGTGATAAAGAAATTTCCTCATTCAAATCAGATAATCAAAATCGATCATCTGCCACTCACTATTCGTGTTTCCGCTGTGTTATCTTGGATCATATGTCCCTGCACACCTTCCTTCACCCTAGCCTCATCTTCCCACTCTTCCATCCACATCTACACCCACATCTCCGTCCACTTCTCTATCCCAGCACCCTTTTCCAACCCACGCATTCTCTTCCCCTTTCCTATTTCATTCTCTACCCTCTATCCTCGTCCACACCTCCATCTTCCTCTTCTTCATCCAAACCTCTACCCCATTTTCATCATCCCGCATTCCTCCTCCCCATTTCCCTCTCCACTTTGCACTCTCCCGCCCAAACTTCCACATCCCTCTCCTCCATCCCCCCTCCTTTCCTTTCCTCCACCCACACCTCTTTCTTTCTTTCCTCAATCCACACCTCTACATTCCATTCCCTCACCCACACCGTCATAGTCTATCCCAATCTCATTCTCCCTTCGCCACCCAAACCACTGCCTTATTTTCCCCTTCCTCAACCTTTCATCCTTCAATTTTCTCTCCCCCTTCCCTGTCTACGTATCCACCTTTCCACTTTGCAACATTCCCTCTCCTCTCTCCCCCCATTCCCCTTCCCTCTCCCCATTCCATCCTCCCAATTTCCCTCCCCTCCTCCTCCCTTTTGTACGTATCAACCCTTTAATAATTCACCATTTCCTCTCCTCTTTTCCATCCCCAGATCTTCCGTCCCTCTCTCCTTCCTTACCTGCGTATCCACCTTTCCATTTTCCAATTTCTCCCTTCCCTCCCATCCTTCAACATTCCATCACTTTCTTCCGTCCATCATTCTTCCCTCTGCCTTCCATCCTCCCACTTTCCTGTCCCTTTTCCATCATATAATCGTTCTCCATCCTTTCATCCTTTCCTCTCGTACCCGTATATCGTCCATCCTGCACTCCAGTGTACATGTAATCTTCCTCTCCCTTCCATCCTTCAACATTCATTCCCCTTCCTTCCATCCTTTAACATTTAGTCTCCTTCCTTCCCTTCTTCCTTCTTCCATCTTCACTCCCTAACCTACACACCCTCCCTTCTATCCTCAGTCTTCCTCCTCTCCTCTCTCACCCACACCCTCACCTCTCCTTCCCCATCCCTTCCCCTCTCTCCTGGCTGGGCATTCAGGTCTAATTATTCAAGAACCCTGGCTGATGAACGGACTGGAATAAACCTTTCTACATAATTATCCAAACAAACGCACAAAAGTTGTATATGTACACTTCCTGGTTGTACTGCATTTCCACCATTTGCTTTTGCCTTTAAATTCTCACTTTTTTCATCTTGCCTTTTTATTATTCTCTTTCTTTTTGCTTTTGGTCCTTAATTAGCGTCTCTATTTATTTTTATTTATTTTAGTTAGCGTCTCTGTCTTATTACATACTGTACAGTATTTCATCAGTTTTAATCATCGGACATTTCCCTGCTTCTGACCGAAACTTACGTTCTTCTCGAGAAACACAGTTAATTTACCACCTCAAATTACCGTATAGTTATTATTATTATTATTATTATTATTATTATCATCATCATCATCAATCATCATCATCATCATCATCATTATTATTATTATTATTATTATTATTATGTTCAAAACTCCGTCACGATGTAAATGGAGAGGTCAGACATTCCCGTCATTAACCCCTCCATTGCAAGAGCTATAAGAAGTCCCCTAATGCTGAATATAATCGTGTGAAGTCAACAACAAAAAATTTTCAGACGTCTTCGTAGTGAAAGAGATTACCACAAAGAAACTGACATCAGGAAGGTCCTTTGTCCTCGTCCACAGTATGTCAAAAAAGTTTCTCAAAAGCTGAATAAAATAACGCGAAGACAAGAATAAAACATAGGGGACGGAGGTTTTTTCAGTTTCATCTCTCGTACTCGGCCACAGTAGGCACTCGTATGCTGCAGTCTCGTGTTCCAGGTATATGCCGAGTAAAATAATATGATGACAGTAAGAAGGGAATAAAAAAATAAGCGAAGATTATCCGCGAGATCTCTTGTCCTCGCCCCAGTATAGGCAAATGCTGTGATCTCTCATCCCACATAAACGATGAGTAAAATAGCTGAAGACAGAAAGAATGAAATAAAGACAAACAGAAGCATCAGCACGCCCTCGTGTCCTCGCCCTCAGTAGGCAGATGCTGCGGTCTCGCGTTCCAGGTCGGATTCCAGGAGGAGATTCCAGGGGGCCTCGCGCTCCATTGCCGCCTGGGGCTCCGGAAACGGGTGTGGCGGACAGTCGTGGTAACTTGGTAAAGCCAGCCATGGATGAAAGAAGCTGTCGCCATAAAATATTCGAGGTTCTATTCGGGCTCCCGGCACGCGACCCCCGCTATCTCGGACGCCGGGAGAAAAACGCCTGGAAAATTATCCTTCCAGTTTCACCAGGGTCTGGAATTTTAAGCTCTCTTCGTCAGCGGATAGAGCAGAGGGAGGTGCGAGTATCGGATCCTCAGCCACGATGCCTTATGACGGGTTTAGCCAGCCCCCTTCCACCACGACTCTCGCTTTCCAAACTCTGTTCCAGACCTCGCCTTGTCGCCTGGAGGGCTGGCTTTATCTTCCTGCACCTTTTCATGCTCAGGAAATATAACCCACCCTCGCTGTTTGGCGTTCTGGCGGGAGGAGGGGAGGGGGGGACTGAAGAAGGGAAAGGAGATGGGAACTGGTAGGGAGTAAAGGGAGAATGGGTGACGTGGGGGAGAGGGGTAGGGGACTGGTGAGGGGAAAGGAGGGATTGAAGGGGGAATATTCTCAGTGTTAGTTATGCAATGTACGAGAATATAAGAAATACAGATAACGAAAACCTATAAGCCTACAACAAGCTTGTCTGCTGGTGAAAAACTAATGACACTCAAGATCTAATCGACGTGTGTGAGAACAGAAAGACAAGAGGTACACTGTTCTTTAAACATAAAAATCGGCACGACAGAAACAGAAAAATACAATGATTAATACTGAAAAAAACAAACATGGGTATTTTTCTTTGGAGAACGGAAAAAGAAGTGCTGTGTTCCATACAAGAGAATTCTAAGGTGTAGTAGGCAAAATAAACAGCTAGCGAAGAGGTGCTAGGGAGCGTCCTAAAGCCACGAGACTACGGCTGTCATCATGCCCGGAAAACTTACTTCAGGAAGACACAAACGCCCTGGCTGGAACAACAGGCTGTTTAGAATGTGAATCTCATGAATACCTTGCGCAACTTTGACCTCTCGTACTGAACCCTCTGATGGTCTCCTCTTATTTAGGATTTTATTACAGGTAACGACAGACGATTTCTTTTTCTTCCTAGGGTGAATTACAGGAGCCTGAGAGGGTTAATACTGACACCAATGACTCCCTCAAGATACTGACAGCTCTAGCGGTATTTACTTTATCAACACTAGACAATTTTACTCAGCCCACCCTGTTTTTTACATCAACTAGCCCCAGACGATTTTATTCGGTCGAGAGTAAATCATAGTAACTCATATAGCTAGCGTCATAAACTTTTGTGTACAGAGGAAGGAACCAAGACGAAACAGACACACGTCGAAAGGAAAGAGAGAGGAAAAAAAAAAGATAAAAAATAAAAGATATCTGAGGCCCAGGAATAGCTCAGATTGCCTCAGTGTGACGAACGGGGACAGCCATCAAGTTACCTCTCTCTCTTCCCTTCCCTCCCTCTCTTCTACTCTCCCTCTTTTCTCTATCTCTTCCTTCCCCACTCCCTTTTCTGCTTCCTCATCCTCCTCCACTTCTCCCCTTCACTCTTTCCCTTCTTTTCCCTCCCCCATTCTTCCCTTGTCCTTAATCCTACTGTATCCCTCTCTCCTTCCTTTCTTTAGTTTCTCCTGTCCTTCTCTTCCCCGTCTCCTCTTCTTTCTCACCCTTACCTCCTTCTTACCCTCCCTGATTCCCTCCCTCTTGCTCCCTTTCCACTACTCTTCCTCTCTTCCTCCCCTCACTTCCTTCCTCCTTCACCTCCCTATTACCCTCTCCCCTACTCACAGGCTCCTTTCTATACTTCCCTTTGCTCTCTCTCCTAGTCCCTCCCGCTCACTCTCTCTCTTTTCTCCCTTTCTTTCTCCTCTTCCTTCCCCCTTTCTCCCTTCCCTCTTTGCCATCTCCCCTACTCTCCCTCCTTCCTTCCATCCCTCCCTCTACCTCTTTCCCTTCCTTTTTTTCTCCCTTCTTTTCTTCCCTTCCCATTCCTCCCTTCTCTCCCTTCCTTCCCCCTCTTCCTCCCTGCCCTCCATATCCCAAGAACACCCGATAAAATTTGTATTATTCGTCTTTTACAGCTTGCCTATGGACACCGCCAGAAGGGAGGGAGAAGGAGATAGGGAGAAAGGGAGGGAGGAAAGAAGGTAAGAGGGAGGGTAGGCGAGGATAAAACATAAGAGAGGGAAAGATGGAGGAAAAGATGATGGGAAGGAGAGAGAAAAGAATGGATAGAGAGGAGGAGTGAGGGCGAAAGGGAAAAAGAGCATGACTGAGCAGGAAGGAAAGAGGAAAGGAGAAGGGAAAGGTGAGAGGGTGAGGAGAAAAAGGAAGAAAAATAGGGAGGGATGCGGAAAGAAAGGAAGGAGGAAGGAAGGGCGCGAGAAAGGACAGGAAAGGGGGAGAGAGGAAGAGAAAATGAAAGGAGGGAGAAAAAAGAAGAGGGAGAATTGTAGTAGTGAGTACCCGAAATGAAGAGAGAGAGAGAGAGAGAGAGGGAGAGAGAGAGAAACGGGGGCGAGGACAACGATGAATGGATCCTATTGGACGGGAAAAGTTATTGTTTCCTGGCGATAAACTAAGGCGACTCCCAAGACTGCCACACACCAGCTTGTTCGGGGACAGAGGGTTAAGGCAGGAGGAGGTGAGGGAAGGAGGGAGACAGGTGAAAGAGGAAGGAGGGAAGAGGGGGAAGAGGTGAGGAGGAGGAGGAGGAGGAAGAGGGGGAAGGAGTAGAATGAGGAACAGGAAGAGGGAGAAAGACAGCGTGAGAAAAGGAAGATGAAGAGGTACAAGATAATTAAAGGAAGGTGCAGACGAAGGAGGAAAAAGGAGAGGAGGAGAGACGCAGGTGGTTAAGGAAAAGGGAAGGAGGAAGAAAGAAAGGAGCTAAGGTGACTCCTAAGACAGGCTACATCAGCTTGTACGGGGAAGAGGGTTAAGGTGTAAGAAGATGCAGGAAGTAAGAAGCCAGGTGGAAAGGAAGGAATGAAAGGAGGAAGAAAGGAATGAAAGGAGGAAGAAAGGAAGGAAGGGAGAGGATAGAAAAATGAGAAGGTAATTGTAGAAAGAAGGAGAGGAAAAGGAATAAATGGATGAAATGAAAAAGGAGATGAACTGAGAAAGCAAGAGGAGGAGGAGGAGGAGGAAAGAGGGAGGGCAGGGAGGACAAGGAGAAGAAATAAGGGAAAGGAGAGGAAATACAGTGAAGGAGGAGAGACGAGAGAGAGAGAGGGAGAGAGAGAGAGAATGCAGAAGAACAGTGTTGGGCTGGTAGGAAACATAAAACAAAAAAAAGGAGAGGGGAGGAGAACAATGCATTAAAAGCAATTCAGTTTCTCTCTCTCTCTCTCTCTCTCTCTCTTCCCTCCTCCTTCTCTCTATTTCCTTCTCTCTCTCTCTCTTTTTCTT